>JAKSZP010008175.1:0-112765 GCA_022478985.1 Massospora cicadina | reverse complement strand
ACTAAAATCAAAAGAAGAGTTCAGCCTAAAAAAGCTGATGATAAGAGTTGACCAAAAATTAGGGAATTTGCCATTGGAGAACGAGTAGCCTACTATGATAAATATGGGTTCAGTTGCTGAAATATACTAGATGAATCATGGTCATGCCCATTTGAGGTTATTGTCAAAATGGCAAATGATGCCTACACAATCAAAGATATGTCCAATGGTCATGTGATTAATAGGTTACACAGCAAATTTCTTATAAATGGAATTAATAATAATAATATATTATACTGAAAAATAAAAATTAAAATAAGTTTAATAGATAATTATAGATTGTTTTATTATATTTTATAAAAACCTTCCTAAACCTTTCTCTCTCTTTGCAATCAATTTTGCAACTTATTCAATACAAGTCTGAATCTAGTTTGATAATCTCACAGAGGAGATTAGTCTGCGCCCATGTCAGGGAGCAGTTGGGAAAGTAAGGTAAGAGGAGCAGGTGGTAGGCCCGCGGCCTCAAACGTTCATAAACGCCCTAAGAAACTGGTGGAATAGAAAAAAAATTAAAAAAACTGGTGGTCACTATTTCCCCCAGAAATCCTCACTTGGCAAGCGCGATGCAACCATTACATCAACACGCTGCACTCCCAACCACTCTAGTTGGTGGAATACAGAGTCTGTGTGTTTCTGGACATCCAACAAACAGCTCTATGGGAAAAATTTTGTGGGGATGTGCACACCTTTTTCCTATCCGCAGTGTACGTTGCACCTCAAACCATGTCATGCGGTTGGCTGAACCTTGGTTTTGAAAACAAGGAGGCAGCAGACAAAGCTGCTGTGGTGCACATAGTGATTGACCTCCCCGAAGGGCAATGGGTCATCAAAACCAAATGCACCAGAAGATAAAATACAACCAAATTTTCCTCACGTTTGACTTTTTGCCTGCTATGGTAAAATGTGCCATTTTGGAGCAACACCTGAAAGATGGTCTCACCATCTATGGTGAAATACAATCTTTCGAGATGCAACGCTTTACGCTGATGCCACACCTGTGCACTGGCAAAGACATTGCATTTCTGACCCCAACTGAGGAGATCAGGAAGGACCTAACCCAGATCCTGTACTCCACATATATCAATATTGAAGGGCATACCACCCACCCTTTCTGGGTAACCATAGACAGCGCACCCCCCATCTGCACCCACTGTGACATGTTTGGCCATAAGGCACATGCATGCCCCACCAAGGAGGGCATCACATTCCAAGAGCACCCCTTGGTGGCCATGACCAGCGGAGAGGCGCACTACAAACCAACCACCAGCACCAAAGAAGCTTTCCCATGGGGAGCACAAGGCTGCTACCTACTAGTAAAGCCTATCTCCCCTCAAGAGCGGAAGAAGGCCAAACAGGCCCACAGGGCCGCGGCCAAGGAAGCGGCCAAAGTCACCTCCGCTATCCCACACTCCCAACGCCAGGAGGACATCAAAACCTTCGTGGTGGAAGCAACTTGAGAATCCATCAACCAATCAGATTGGGAAGCCCATGCCGATTGGGCCACCCAATCTGAGGATCAAATGGGTGACTTGATCACACCTGACCTTTGCGACCAAGCCCCAGTTGAAACTAACTTGATTTCCAACCTACCTGAGAAATAATTTTGACCTGAACGTTGGTGCACCAAACTCATCCACACCACAAAAAATTTGTTTAATGTCAGGGAAACAAAAAGCAAAGGCAATAGCCAACGCGAATCTTTCTGCTAAAATCAACAAAACTACCAGTAGCGTTGCTGCAAACACCCGCAAAGCCATGAAAGCCCATGGGGATCTAGAGGAGGCTAGTGGGCCCGGGTGCCCACCCCCTTGCACCTAAGGTGTGATGGGGGAAACCTTCACTTTAGGGACGTTAATAATGCTGGACTCAAGGCCTCCCCATCCTGGGCTAGGAAACTGAGTTTTTTATGAAAAAGTTTACTGTGGACATCCTGGCCATCCAGGAGTCCCACTGTCAACGAGGTTCCGAGGATGCTTGAAAAACCATGCTCCTCCCATCCCTATCCTTTTGGTCAGAGCAGTGTGGGGTGCTAGTTCAGAAAAACAATTTTTTCAAATTTTTATTATCAGAATCCTTCCTCAACGGCCAAGTCCTCATTGTCAATTTCTTGTGGGCTGACATGGCACATGCTATCATCAACATCTACGCCCCAACCTGTGCACGAGAATGTCAGGAATTTTTCTCATTGGTCAGATCCCTCCCGTTACCCCCAAACCCTTTCATAGTTGGCGATATGAACTGCTGGCTAAACACACAAACGGACCATTGACCTTCCTCATCCCACGCCCCACAGGGTCACGTAGAACTTCACATTCTAAAGACCACCCTTGGGTTAATGGATATGCTGCCTCGGCGAGCCCTGCTGCTCAAAAACATGACGTGACCCCACATCCACAATGGCCAATTAAGGTCCATGACCCGCATAGACCTTATCCTTATGCCAGAGAAATTCCAACCCCGCATTTTCCACTTCAAAACAACAAAAATCGAATTCTCCAACCACCGGCTGGTCTTGATAACCTACCACCTACCTGTCACAGTGGCAAAGGCCCCACATTGGAGCAAACTCCACCCTCCCAAACTTGCGTCACCAGGATTTTCCACTTGGGTGGAATCAGCAACTTTGGCAAAAGAGTTTGTTACACCGTTTTGCGCAGACCCCATCTCCACATGGGCAGCCTTCAAAGAGGATACCATCCGCCACTCTTGCCACCTCTCCTCCCAACGCTCACGAGCCACATCAGGCATCATCACACGCGCTCTGGCAGAGTTGGCACACCTGGAGTCCAAAATTCCAGCCACAGGATACAGCCCTGCATGGGGATGGAAGTGGGCGGAAGCAACTGCCCACCTCAATGCGCTCAAAAGGCAACACAAACATTGGGTTTGTGTTCAGTACAGGGCCAAACACATTACAGAGGGCAACAAGTGCACCGCATATTTTTTTAAAAAATTATTTGCACTGCACCAGAGCGTGGCCTGCACACAGGTGTGGAGATCGGATGATTCCGTCATGGATATGCCAGCTGAAGTGGCAATCAAAATACAAAAGTAATACTCTGAATTATACCGATCTGATTCAGTTCAGCCAGCTGAAGTGGTGAAATTTTTCAATCACACCCACATCTCACCATTTTCTGATACCCAGAATTAATGAATTTGATTACTCCAAATGAACTCTGGACATCCATCAGCGGTGCACCAAATCGGAAATGCCCTGGCCCAGATGGCATTCCATATGGATTCTATTAAAAGCACTTCAAATATATATCCCCACTGCTGCTTGCCTCCCTTAACCAGAGCCTTCTGGAAACGCGCCTTCTACCAGGAGGACAAGAGTCCTTCACCATCACACTCTTCAAGAAAGGGGACAAGATAGACTTAGCTAACTGGCGCCCCATTTCTTTAACTAACACGGATACAAAAATTCCAACTAAAATAATGGCTAACCGTTTAGGGATTGTAGCATCTGCCACCATCTCCCCAGAACAATTCAGTTTCATACCCAGAAGGTCGATTTGGGACAACGTGCACTCTGTGGCTAATGCATGCCAGTCCACAGCCTCTGGAGCATTTGTATTTTTGGACCAATAGAAGGCCTATGATAGAGTAAACTGGGAATACCTCATGGCCTGCCTCCATCAATTCCGCTTACCCCCTCGCTTCATCAACTGGGTAATGCTGCTTACAGAATCTGCAACAATGGCAGTGCGCGCACTAGCTTCCTAAAAGAAGTAGTCCGCCCTCAAAGGGGCTTATGATAAGGGGACCCCCTTAGCCACTCTTATACAACTTCAGCCTTAACCCACTACTTCAAAATGTGGATGCCCACCTCACTGAGGTCCATGTACCAGGCCAAGCCCCAGTCAAGATGATGGCGTTTTCAGATGACTGTGTGGTTGGGGTGTCCAATAATAAAAATGCACGCGCGCTTGAAGCTCTCATCCAGGAATATTTCCGGGTAAGTAATGCTGCACTGAACGCTTACAAAACCAAAATCATCCTCCTTGGTCGGTATCAAGCATGCTGGGCCCCAGCGACCAGTGCCCAACCTGGCCCATCTGCTCGCACACCTGCTCGCCCTCCCTGCTCACCCCACACCGCCCCACTAGTGCTCCCCTTCATGCCACGCCCTACCATAGGGCCAGTCCGCCATCTGGGCGTGTGGGTGGAGGCAGGCGGGTATGCATCAGCAGTAATGGAGAGTCAAATTCTAGACAACATAGCGAAGCGCATCGCCTCCCTCAGAGCCCATCCTACTTCCCTTACTGGGAGGGTTGTTTTAGCCAACTCTATGCTACTCTCCAAAGTCTGGTTTGGAGCCCACGCCATCCCCTTCTCTTTAAGCCTTTTCAAATCCATGTATGCCCTGCTGCAAGGATGGCTTTGGTCAGGCGGACCACCACCAGTATGGCTAGAGGTCATGTTTGGCCCTCATCATCATGGTGGCATGGGCCTGCTTGACTTCAAAGCCCATGCTGCCAAGATCCTGGGCACCTGGATTGTGGCTGTCACCGCCCCTACGCTCCCCTCCCAACACTGGTCCTGCGCGGCCTGCTCAAACTTCTCCCGCGCCTTGGGCCTCAACAATCCATCGAACCCCCACTCCTTGATGAAATACCTGGCTTCACACCCATCAGCCACAGGTCCTCAAGGGACTAAAACCTACTACAAACGAATCCTCCTCTCCATGTGGAGCGCTGAGTGGAAGATTCATATTAGCAGACACACAGCCCAGAGAGGCCGCCCCTCTCCTCAGTTCACACAGGAGGTACAGGGGCTAACCATCCAAGATGGCGTGATCCCCACACAGCCCCATGTCCTATCCAGGGTGGACTACCTGGACATGATGGACATCCTTACCCCATTGAGACCCAAAAAACTATCTGGAAATACGCACACCATCCTCTGTTGCAGCCTCAAATCCGTTCTCATGTGTGGCGCTGCCTGAGGTGGGTGTACCGTATGGCTGAGCTTTAATGCTTTACACTCATCCTGCATCATGTGTGGCCAGTATGGAACGCTGTTCCACCGCCTGGAGAAGTGTCCTACCTCTAAAGTGATATGGCGCGAAGTTCAACGTCTGCTGGGCCAGGATCAAACAAATCCCTTAAGTCTGTCAAGAGATATGTTTGCTTTATCAATGGCTTCCCCCCTTCCACCCTCCCTCCATGCTCTGATGGTTGCAATTGCCATGTGGACTATCCACACGATTGTCTTGGACGCCATCGCAGGCTCCACCCCCACCCTCCCAGAAGCTGTCCACAGATTCCAGTCTCATTTGGTGGACCGCTTTCAGGCGTGGATGTTTGGATACCTCCCACTGCATCGCCAACAGCTGGTCTCCTCCTGGTTCACAGTTTGGTTCATCAAATCATACCCTTTTCTTTCACACATGTTCAATTGTTGCTACGGCCCCCTCACAAGTTCCTTCCCCCTCCCCATAAGTGGCGTTCCCACTGGCAACAAGAGATAGCTTTGCTTCTCTGGGGTGCATTCCCTGTTACTAAGTTTTGTCTCTTTTGGGTCAAATTTGGAAGTGTCTGTCCAATGGTCAGCCTTCCTCGCAATAAATTTAAAATATAAAAAGAATAAAAAAAGAAATTGATTAATTTTTTTCTATATTTAAGCCTTGGGTTGAAAATTATGAGCTTTTCTTTGATGCCTCTGGGGGAGGGAGGTTGAATGACAAATTTTATGAAAGAGGCTACTAAAAGTCAATCTGTGATCATATGCTAGCAAGGGTTAGAGCAACGTGAAACCAAGTTTATTGGAACAAAGGGTAATTTTTATAATATGCAACAATTAAAAGAATAAACGAAATGTCAAAATTAGCAAGGTGAGAAACACCAGATCATGGTGGAAAACAGCAATGCAAGAAAATGCAATCTGCAAATAAGTCCATATAATCTCTATATGGCACAGGCGCTGGAAACTGTGTGAAAAGTGCTTGACGATGAGCTTCATCAAGAACACTTGCCATGACCATCTAGTACAAAAAAAGAACACTTGCCATATTAGAGAATAACGAACAGGGAATATGTGCAGTTGGCTGTCAAACCATGCCCCCAATTATTGCCATTAGTGGGAGGTATCACTGGATAGTCCCTGCTGCAAAGTAATCATGCAGGCAACACTAGCATTTTGGAAGTGGTGGCTGCAGGCCTCCTGTATATGAAAAAAAAGGAATGGTGGAATATGGTGATGCAGGGAGTGAGGTGGCCCATATGTGAAGTACTTTCCCTGAAACCAAAGTGCATAAGTTGCAGTATTTAAGTCAAGCAAATTATCAAGGTAATGAGAAGCAAAAGAAATGCTAAGGGCTTCAGTCAATTTCCCACTAAGTTCATGATAAGGAAGCTCAATATGTTCTTTTTTAGTACTAGATGGTCAGAAGCTCAATATGTTCATCATTAACAATTGCCAATTCAGTCAACAAGATTGTTGGTTGATAAAATTGGCTGATGAAAAAAGGAACTTGGGAAAATATCCAACAAAATTAGGAATGATTGATTTTAATCAAGGGAAATTGCTTCATTAGGTTCAAGAGCAACCCCTAAATTTAGAACTGATGGAGCCAAGTCCAATAATGATTCAAAATTGAGCTCAACAGAAAGGGAAATTGAAAATAGAGGCTGAGAGTCTATTGAGGAAATGACAACCATATTTCTTCTTCAAAAATAGGTACCGTTGCAGGGAGACCAGATGAAGTGATAACCAAATCAAGTTGACTCTGGGGCATTAGACCTGGCAGGAAGGGAAAGGATAACTCTTTGGGCAGTTTGTGACTTTGCTTGAAAATGGAGGCATCTGAATCAGATAGATTAGCCAGGATGTTCTTGTAGCGTGAAGTATTGGAAGAGGACAATTTTTGCTGATAATCTGGTCAAGCAAGGAGATGTGTTGAAATTCTATATGACCACATTATCTAGCTTAGAATTAATAAGCTTCAGTTTATTTAAATTAATGGTTTGCATATTTTAATTTAGTTTATTAATTAAGCTTTAGATGACAATTTATCTATGTCATCTAGTTAGCAAAATAACCAACTGAACAGTTAATCATAATTCTCATAGGATCATATCCAATGATAATTATGGTTACAATTTTGTCGGGGATTGTTGCTGACAATTTGGAGATGAGTAAAATGACCTAAAATGGGAAATCTCTCATGGGAAATTGTTGGGTTTGGTAGCCAAGATGTGAGCTGATATAGTAATTTAAATACACTATTCCTCATGAATATCATCTAAAATCTTTCCCAAATTTGAACCAATATCTCTTTTTCATTGGCTAGGTGTGCTGAGACCATCGTGGTTACCACGATTTACCCCTAACACATGTTCTTATACTTCTGCCTTTAAATGTTCCCGCGTTTCAATGTTAATAAACACCTTAGAACTGTAATTATTTAATTTTCTATTATTAATTGTTTACTTCAAGGCGAAGTGCTTCCTATCTAAGTGTCAACGCCAGAGTGAGGCTGAAGTCACTAGAATTCTTATATATTGCCAGAGTGAGGACAAAGTCACTATTATTATCTGCCAGAGAAGGGCCAAATTTACTCTTTTATCCAAACTCGACTAAGCTAATTGTCTTCATATAATTAGCCAGTTTAAGTTTATTTCAGAGTCAGTAGTTAAGCGAACCTGTGCACCAGTAAAACCCCTCACGATCTTTATAAAGCTTCATTGTGTACACTTGCCATTGGTATAACAACAAACAAGGTGGATGCGCAGAAGGTTGCCAGGTCATATCATTGACTATTTTCATAACAGGAAGATATTGCCAAGTGGTCCCAGCTGCAAAGTAGTCATGCAGGCAACAAACTTCATCTTTGAGGTGGTGCCTGCGTGCTTCCTAGAAGCAAAAAGGGAAGAAGTAGTGAAAGTTTGGCTAATTGGGATGTTAGGAGGCTTAGGTGTAAAATAACATTTCCAGAAAAATGAATTGCGTATATTGCAATATCTCATCAAGAGTATGATTGAGGTTGCTGGGGTTGAAGGAGATGTGTAAGGGCCTCAGTCAATTTTACCTTAATTTCTATAAAAAGAGATTGACATGTTTCTTGTTTCCAATACTCAGTTCCATTAATAAAATCATTGGCTTGTAGAATTGCATGATTAGGAGAAGAAACTCTAGTATATTTGAATTGGTGAGGAATGACTAATTCAATTTAGGGAGGATTGATTCTCTTAGCAAAAGTGTTATTGCTAAATTAAGCAAAGATGTACCAGGATCAAGCAATGACTTGAAGTCAAGCTCAGATGTGGCTAAAGAGGAAATAACTGTGAGTTCTTTTTAAGCAATGGTCATCCCTGTTACCATTTCTGTGATGGGCACCATTGTTGAAATAGCAAAGGAAGGATTTAAATTCGTCTGACTTAGAGTGCTCGTTCTAGTAGACCATAGAGGCTACTTTATTAGGCTGGATTGAAGCATTGCTCAGAAAAGGTTGTCGTCCATTTCAGACAAACCAGCCAAGTTTTTATGGTGAGAATTATTGGAGGATGTGGACATTTCCTGTATAATCTTGTCAAGTGAGAGGATGTATGGGAATTTTATATGATCACACTATCAAGCTTGGGATTAATTAAGCTTTAATTTATTCAATCAAAGGTCATTTATTCAAATTATTTTATAAATTTAAACACCAAGATGATAAACTAATTACAGTTATCTGTTTACCAATAATAACTAATTAAATGGTTTATCTTATTTTACAAAGGATCCATATCTGATGATAGTTACGATTTCTATTTCATTGGGGAATGTTGCTGACAATGTGGTTATGGGTAAATTGTCTCAGCTTAAAAAATTACTCACAGGAAATTGTCAGATCAGTAGCAGATTTAGTGGCTGATTCAAACGGGATTTTAATTAAATTATTTAAATAAGAATCAGCTGAGGGGTATTCCCAAGAATTAAACCAATATCTTTTTTTAGTATTAGTGGTGCCCAACCCAAAAAGGGGGAGCCGCCACGCAACTTTATTTGCAAATGGGACAAACAAAGGGAATATTAGAATTAAAAATCCTAATATGGTACTTCAGCCAATAGCCTAGAAAGCCATATCAGAAGGTGAGGAAGCTTTGGGGAAACTTTTTGTCCATTTATTGCTTTAGCTAGCATACCATTGTGGACAAAATTGGGTTAGTAGCATCAGCAACATGTGGCATAAGGAGGTATAATTGTGGGTTTTTTACTGATGAGGCTGTCAGTGTCCAATGCCTCAATGTATTGAGCAAGTTGATGATCAGCAAAAGTGACGAGAACAGGAACATAAGTGAATGATTTGATGCGCTAGTGGGTTTTAGGATAATTGGGGTCAAAAAATAAAAGTTTTGGCCATGTTGATGCAAGCGTGGCTTGCACCAAAAGCAAGCTATTCTGTTTCATACTTTGCACCTTCCTCAAAATCATGATAAAAGATGGGATAGGAATACCCTTTATAATGGACTCCATCTCCCCATGAAGTTGCTAGCGAAGTAGGGTATTGGCAGGGGCAGCTGCAGCTCAACTGCTATTTTATTGATATTTTTATAAATCGGAAAACCGTCTTGAGGGCGAAAACGGTGGGGACATAATTTGGGAGGGTCAATAAAGAACTCCTCCAAAGAAAAATCCGTTTTCATATGGTATGGCCGTTCATCCTCATCAATCCATTTGAGGGCCTTGAATGGATTGGATTCAGCCAGCACTGGGCCATCCACTGGTGTTGGGGGATGTAGCAGGAGCTGATTGACCACGTGCTGTTGACCACAGCAGCTCAGCCGAAACTGGTTCAGCTATTGACTCATGATTCCGCAATCCTGTTGCATTGTTTAGATTTTTAAAAAATTTAAAATTTAGATTGGCTGCCGCCTTGGAAGCGGCACCAGAATTTGTCAAGGTTGGGGGTGGAAGGATTGAGCCCCATTTGAAATATTAAGCTGAACTGGCCACCAACCCAACCCTGGAGGGAGGAACGTTGGAGGCGGTGGAGGCAGAATCTGTAGGGCACTTGTGCTTCAAGTGTAAGCTCAAAGCACAAGGGGCAGATGGTGCAACTGTTCTTAATGCGCACACAGAATGGGTGATCTGAGGCGGATCTGATCACCATGCGAGGGGGAATTTCAAGGTGGGTGTCATGATGAAATAAATGGTTCATCACAAAGGCGTGTATCCCTGACAGATGATTTTCTCCATTTGGAACCACGAATTGTAACATGGGGTCTGTGCCATAAATGGTCAAACTCTTTGTGAGCTCGTGGCAAAGGCATTTGGGGGAAAGGTGGAAGGGCAACCCAGTGAACTGGACCACTAAAGTGGCTCATCTGAGAGATGGGTGCAAAATGGTGGGAAGGGAATATTTTAAAAATTAACAACAGCTTAGCTGATGCCATTGCATCAGCTTCATAATAAAACCAAGTTCAAAATACCCCTTAAAGGAGTGAAAACAATAAAGCTGGTAGGTTTAAACACTACTGTGACAATTTTGATGGCCACACTTGCATATGGGAGGAGGTTCCCATATTTGACCTGGAGGCTGAAGCGCAGATTGCTCCATGAAAATTAAACCAATATCTAAATCATCAGCTAGGCGTGCTGAGACAATCATGATTGCCACTAACAATCATAACACATGTCCTCATATACTCTCACCTATATATATTCCCTAATATTTGTAATAAACTACATTCAGAACTGAGATAACTGTTAGAATCGCGAATAATTTAGGGTTATCAATTGTTTGTTATGTTTAATTCAGGTTGAGATCATTAAAAAGTTATCCTTCTTTCTAAGTGTCAAATGCCAGAGTGAGGCAAAAGTCACTTATAATATCATTAAATTGCCAGAGTTAGGCCAAAGTCACGTGTTCTATCAATATTTGCAAATTAGAGATAAATATAATCAAGATTCAATACCCAATAAGGCTAATTGTCATCATACAACCAGCAAGTTCATATTTGAATACCAGAACCACTCTTGAAGCGAATTTGTTCATCTTTAGAAACCACGCGATTTTATAGCCCAAATTTTGGCATGAATCTTAATTAGCTATAGATTTTTTATACAAACTCTCATCTAAATGGATTACACAGAGCGCTTTTCTAGCCTATAAGATCTGGCTATAAAGGTATTTGTGAGTCTGGAAGTGGTTCAATAAAGAACTTCTATTCATATGTCCCTCTCTGATAATTATATGGTCATTTTCCTTGTAAAGAATATATTGTTAAAATGATGTATAAAACCCCCAAAGATATTTATAATAATGACCTTTTACTTTAAATCTTTGTTTTGGTGACTTTGCTTCTGCTGGATTTTTTCCCTCATGGCTCCAAGAAAAGAAATTTTGGGTTAAAATGGGCTGAAATGGAGAAATGTCAGACATTTACAAGTATATGATATTAATAAGGGTGATATCTAATATGTTTGATTTTATTATCCAAAATCCTGGCTTTTTCTCTGTGAAACCCCACAAATTAGGGTAACACTGCTAAGAATACTAAGCGTGAAATTAGCACAAATTTGGGCAATTAAATTGCCCCAAACATGTGAGGGAACCTGGGGAGTCCATTGGAGGTTCCTCCCCCAGACACGTCTGGTTCCCTTCAAACACATAAGCGGGGACAACCCTTTAATAGGCTTGGCAGAGGTCCCCCATGGTACAAACAATTTTAGCTAATGAGGATTGGTTAAAATTTATTTAATTGTTACACCATGGGTACGTCTTTCAAAAAATAACTCCCCCTCCATCATTCAGCCAAAGTGAAGAGAGCCTTCTGAACTTTGATAGGTAAATTACATATTTCTTTATTCAGACCATTTTTATAAGCCATTCCAAACTTACCATTGAATTTCCTTTGACTCTTGATACAGTATAAATACTGAACGCTTGGATATTGAGAGGGTTCCTTTTTCTTACCCTCATGGTTACTAATAAAAGCCTTTACACCCTAACTTTTTAGTTGTTACTTCCTCATATTTTCATTACAAATGTCGGTGATCAAACTCCCATTTAATTTTTCAGCAGTAGAAATTAATTTTCTCCTGCGAAAATGTTGAACTCTGGGGAAAATTAGCACAAGCGGTCATAACCCAGACCAGAGTCCAACTAGTGGTGTTCACTACAGGGGTTGTACACCATAATCAATTACAAAAATGGAGGTTGTTGAAGCGAATAACTCTTGCAATCTCCCCTCTGCTTCTAAACCCCAGCTAGTTGCCCTTAACAACAACTATCAAGCGCTTTATTAAGACTAAAAAACTTGAACAGCGCCCATCTAAATGTACCTTGAAGGGTAAGTTCACCTCTGGTGAGGGTAGTATTGGTTTGTTCTTAAACAAATAAGAAGCATCCATGAGAGGGGCGACTGACCACCAGAAGATTAAGAACATCCTTCCTCATTTAAGACGTTTGGCCCAAGAACTGACGGTCCCTTATATGGGTACTCTACACACCTAGGCTGAGGTTAAAGAAGCTCATATAGCAGAATTTGGATCTAAACAGAATTTAACTAGTAAAAATCAGGTTTTTATGCGATTTATTATGTATGAAGGTGAACGGATCTGTCGGAATTTTGCCCTCTTAGCTGCAAAATGAAAATTTTTTGGGTTGAAATCAGCCAAAAAGGAGAAATGCCAGTCATTTATGAGTTTGCGATGATCATAAGAGCGATTTTAATAGTCATAATGATTTCATCAGCCAAAAGAACCTGGTCAATTCTCTGTGGAGCACCACAAATCATAGGTAACATGATTTTGAATACTCAATGGGCAATATTATAAAATTGAGCAGTCAGATTATTCTGACCATTTTAGGAACCTGGGATTTCCATTGTATGGTATCCCCCAGCCAAAACCAGGCTCATTCAAGTACTGATGCAAGGACCACTCCCTTTTATAGCTCTGGCGGGGTCCCCCAAGGTAAAATAATTCTCTCTGATTGGACTAACTGAAATTCGAGAGATTGTTACCTCATGGGTACATATTGCCAAAAGTGAATTCCACATCTGTTGTTCAGCCAAAGTAAAGTGAGTATTTTATGCTTCAATAGACTGAATGTGCATATTTTCTTATTCAGACTGTAACAAGCCATTTAAAACTTATAACTAAATCTCTTTGACCCTCAATAAAGTTTTTATACTGATTTTTCAGATTTAAGAGGTTTTTGTTTTTTTCTTTTTCCCACGCTTTAAAAAAAGTCTTAAAAACCCAGCTTTATATTAGTTTTTTTTTAATTTTTATACCATTGAGGAATCCAGCGGCGTGAAGCACCAGCGAGCAAGAACACAGCTGGATTCCTACAAAGTGGCGCTCACTACAGGGGTCACCTGACACCACAAAAATCGTCAAAAATTGAGGATTTAAATATGAGTAACCCTCCAACTTTTCCTCTTCAAATTGAATCACGTTTAATTTCCCTGGAAAAGCAACTAGCAGGCGCTATATCCCGTCTCAAAGAGCTTGAGAAGCGCTCATCAAAACCCCTTTTTAAAGACAAGTAAACCCCTGGAGAAGGGACATTGCTTTCTTTTTGTATGTTTATGAAGCTGCCATGTATAGTGCCACGGATAATCAAAAGTTCAACACATCCTTCCTTGCTTAAGTCGCCTAGCGCGAGAGATGATAGTTTCTTGCCTAGACCCTCTGCACACCTGGGAAGATGTTAATGAGGCTCTTTGGATTAATCTGGATCAAAGCAGAGTCTACACATGGAAAACAGGCTTTATGCGCCTTAACATGTATGAGAGTAAACAGCCCATTGCCTTTGTTGAATGATTTTGCTTCACTGCGCAAAGTTTGTCAACAGCTAACATGCTCACCCTTAATGATGTTATCACCGCCATGTTAACTGGATTAGATTCTCAGACCTCTATAGCCAGACATATTATCTCAGTGAAACGCTACTTCAAAAATAAGTGTGAAATAAAGTAGGCTCTGTTAGACGTTGCTAATCTCCATTCATTGCAACAACCAATGATACTGAGGGGAAACCTTCCATTATAACCACTGAGGAGTTTTCGCCTGTAGAACAGTTTAGGTGAGCCCACCTGTGCCTATCCTCCTTGTGAAACCTGCTCCCTCAGTGAAACTTTAAAACAGATATTCCTCCATCCTGTAGGTCAAGAACCTATAATACTGTTAGTACCATGCTTCTGCAAACGCTCACCAAAGATGCTGTACCTTCCTCTCCAGCCAAGCTGGTAGTTGCATGCCCTAAGGCTACCCAACCTCATGTGGCCATCTCCCCTACCTCAATTGCGGCTTTGCCAGTGGTTAAAAACCTTTTGGGGATGAATCTTAGGGGGTATGTTGATGTTGGCTACTACTGATATGGAGCTCCTGCAGAAGTGGAGATCCCTGATTGATTGATTTCTGAAGGATTAGACGAAACAACCATATGTGAGGAAACGTACAACAGCCAAATTTTAGGGTGCCCAAAAGTTATTGAAACAGCCAGCGATGGTGATGAGTTCTTAACTGGCTTGATTCATTATCTACAGCAGGTCCATACCATGGAATCCATCTTGGATAAATACCTTGAGTCCAATAATAAACTAACCTCCACTTTTGGGCTCAAGGAGGTCTTGGCCTTGTCTCCTAACTTTGGAGGAACGCTCACCAGGATTGAAGTGGTCATTTATATGTCTGGGTATTGGCCATCCTGGTTACTAGCTCCCTGGTTAGTGTGATCTCAGTCATGGTTGGGAAATGACATCATAATTAGTACCAAAGTTAAAGACAAAGCAGCATGTCAGGAGGCCAAGAAGGTGAAGTTGGCAGGCCTCCCTGACTCAAGCATACCATAGATTAAAGCTGGGATAAGGTGAAGTATGCTCAGGTTGATCCTAATGATGCATTAGAAGTTTGGCCCTGTATAACAGCAGGTTCATTAAAATGAACTAGCTTTGCAATAAACAAAAATGGTTCGCTTTGGTTTTTAAGTGAGCGGGGTCTCGAAACCCAATTAGTTTTCCATAATTTCCAGGTTGGGTCGTCTGCTTCTACAATCAGTTGCCCAAGTTCAGTCAACTACTAAGTATAGTGTATTGCCCAATGGAAGCGTGCGCCTATTAGTGCGCCTCAGCTTAGAACCGCTTCCTTCAATTGATTGATTTTCCAAAATCCCATGAATTCTTCATGTTGAGACAAAACTCCCGTTGGTCAAAATCCCTTATAATAAACACCTTTTCTTGTACACCATTCTTATATCTATGTTATCTTGTGTGATCTTGTGCATAGAACTTTTTATAGAGGTCTCATGCTACATTAACCTTTTTATTTTAACTATGATAAAACTATCCACACACACGTTTGGGCTGCCCAGGTTCCCTCCAACCTAGGACGCCTATACCTTACCACTCCGTGCACCATGTTGCTCCTGTTTGGTTACTCCCTCTAATGATAACCCTCCTTGACCTAAGTTATTATTGATTAAGCAATCTATGCTGGGCTCTAGTAACTTTTGTACTAAGGACTAGTTCCTTGCCTTTGGCCTTGTGCACCAAGCACTACCACGCTGGGAACAAGAGCGCTATAGACACACTCCTTACATTAATTGACCAGCCCTTTGATTATATGTGCATGAACTTTTTCCATGTAATGCTTTCACAAAGTGCAAATTATGTGCGCCAGCTGTTGGCCACAGCCGCAGTGGGGCTCTCCACTGTTTCTTCTTTTTCCCAAAAGATGGAGCATCTCAGAATTATTTTTGCTACCTTCAACTGGAAAGTACCCACTCTTCTTGCTCATACCTGGCAGATGTGGACGCTTCATGGTCCAAGAGTCATGATTCCTCGACTTTCCATAAAAAATAATAAAATCAATTCAAATAAATGGGATTTTACTTAGCACCGCGTTCAAATATTGCAGGTGGTATCCTCAACGATGGGCCTGGGGGTGATGGCCTTGGATAACGTCAGAAAACCCATTTCCAAAATGGGACTAGGGTCATTCACGACTAAAAATGCGTTTTATAACGGCGTTGCCATATATACAACTGAAACATATTTATTACATTATATCTTAGATATGGAATCTATTTCTGAGCATCAAATTACCCCAGAAAACCCACGCTTAACCACCACAATGATTCGCGGAACCCAGGAGGAGGAAAAGGAGTCACAATTACCATATAAAACGTTTTTGCAGTTGATGAAGATATGGTAAGATATGTGGCTTCAGTAGTAAGAGTGTGTAAATATACCTCTCCTTCTTTGATGCAGAAATGTACCATGGGGTCAGGATAGAACCTGAAGAAGAGTATGGTAGTGAAGTATTGGTGTTCTCTACAATAAATAAAGACCTTTCGGGTTATTTTTTGTCAACTGCTACCCTCTCATCCCCTTCAAGTAAGGTTAGCACTACTACCTTGGTGGATACCGGAGCCTCTGAGAATTTCATTTTACCAAGACCTAGCCAACTACCTTGAGCTGAGTTACTTGTCAGGTGGTATGGTTAGGGGAGGGGTTTCTCAAGGTATTTCCACCCTTAAGGTACTCGGGTTGGTGGATTATTAAGTGGGCAAGTATCTTTTGTCAGACCGTTTCTATTCAATCAAAACCTTTTATACCCTTTTATCTTGGGGGTGGAATGGTGGACAGAGTTTGACTTAAGGACCAACTTGAGAGACAATACACTATCTCTAACATTAAAGAATGGTCGTACCTTAATTGTTACTTTGTCTGAACTAACTTCCAGGGCGATTTGCCCCACTGGCCAACATCCACACCCTCAGTCTTACTCCATTGTTGAAGCCCTCTCTGGAGGTACCTTTACCTTATTGTTTGAAGGGGCTGAAATCTTCATTTGATGCGGCTTCAGCTAATGAATTACCTGCTCTTTCAGAGTTTGATTGTGAGTTCAAGCTCACTGTTGATCTGGTGCGCATATCTTCCCCAATTTACCCTTTGACTATATGGGAGGAAGAAGAATTAGAGGTGTGGGTTAAGGAGCAGTTAATTAAAGGCGCTTTTTCAGTGTGCTCCCAAGTATGTTCCCCAATTCTCTTTGTCGAGAAAGCTGATAGAACTTTACGCCATTGTGTAGATTATGGGAACCTAAACACTGTTACTTTACCAGATCTCTATCCCATCCCCTTGGATGTACAGATTGCTCGCTTTGTGGAGAAGGCTAAAGACCTTTCCAAACTGGATTGCCTCAATGTGTTTAATCAGATCCGAATCAAGAAGGGACAGGAGTGGTTAACCGCATTCTTTACCAGAAAAGGAATTTTCCAGTTTCAGGTCATGCCCTTTGGGCTTAAGAATGCCCCTCTTATCTTTTAAAGTCTTAATGATGCGGCTTTGGGGACCTGTGGAGGGTATGTTCGGTTGCCTACATGGACGATATTCTGGCTTTTCCCCTGATCATGAGTCGCATGCAGTATTCCTTTGGCAAGTGGCAGAGAAGTTAAAGGCAGTCCTCCTTATAATGAAAATCAGCTATTGTGCATTTTTCAAGTCCAAGGTCACTTTTCTGAGAAGCGTCGTGTTTGACCTAGGGCATATGTAACTTCAGACAAGGAGAAGGCAATCCATTAGTGGCCCACCCCAACTTCAGTCAAGGAATTGAGGAGTTTTTTAAGTGACGTTTACATTCCTCAAGAAGTTCACGACCAATCTTTCTGAGGTGGCAGCGCCCTTGTATAAGGCCAGTGGTGCAAAAGTGCTACAATGGTCCTCCGTTTTGGAGGATGCTTTTCAAGCAGTGAAGTGCACCATTTGTCCACGTCTGTCCTTCGCCATTTCGACCCTTCAAAGGAGCTCATTATGTCTACTGATGCCTCCAAATTTGCCATAGAGGATGTCTTGTTACAAATAGGTGAAGATGAGATAGAGCATCCAGTCAAATATTTTTTCTAGAAAAGTGTCTTTTCCAAGTTAAACTACGCTGTTTACGACAAAGAGCTACTAGCAGTGGTGGGGGCGCTGACTTATTGGCGTCATCACTTGCATGGCTCTTCCCAACCTTTCTGTGTATGTACAGATCACCTTGCCTTACTGTACTACCACGCTCCTCATGTCTTAACTCCACGGCAAACCCGTTGACATGAGACCCTTGCCCAATTCTCATTTTCTTATGGTTTCACTAAGGGTAAGGAGAATGGATTGCCGGATGCTTTGAGCCGCAACCCTGCATTAGCTCCCAATCCAAAGGAGGTAGAGGTTTATAACACCCAGTTGATGATTCCGTTGGGTATATTTACAGCTCAAATTCCCTCTTCCACGGCCAACAGGTCAGCGCTTGCACCTCTGAAAAATGTGGAAGAATACAGTATGTTCAGAAAGATATTCCTTTCTCAGCCGTTATTGGCTGAATACCTATAGTACTTGCTAAGAGAGCGCTGAATCAGGAGGATCTAATCAGGGGTTATCCTGTAAAGGATGAGTTTGTGGTTTCAGAGGCGCCTATGGGTTCCTGTTGGACCACTTCGCCTGGAAATCATCTAGGACCATCATGATTGAATCGCCATTGGTCATCCTGGGAAATTAAAGAGCTTGGAGTTAATTTGTCGCACTTACAATTGGATAGGCTTACCTGCTAAGGTGGGATGGTATTGTAAAGAGTGCCTGATCTGCAATCAAATAAAACCAAATTGACAACCTTTAGAAGGGTTTTTGGTACCAGTTCAAAAGGTTGAAGGGCCCTGGACTTCCCTATCAGTGGATTTCATTGTGGAATTACCTGTTTCTGATGGTTATTATGCCATCATGGTGGTGGACCGTTCTACGAAGTTTGCCTAATTTATTCCAAGAAGAACAAAAAGTAACCGCAGCTGAGATGGCTAGGCTCTTCGTCACTCATATGTTTGCGCTTCAAGGGGTCCCACAAGAAATTATTAGTGATTGGAGACTCCACTTTACCTCCTTCTTTTGAGAAGAGTTGTGTAAGTCTTCTAAGAATCGCCCCTGCCACTCAACTGCCTATCGCCCCCAATCAGGTGATCATACTGAACAAGTGAACCAGTGCTTAGAACAGTTCCTGTGGTGTTACACTGCCGAGGATCATTCAGATTGGGTTCCTCACCTTCCTATGGCCCAGTTTAGCTACAATAACACTATGCATTCTTCGATCAGTTGTTTCCTCATTTTTCTTCAACCATGGTTTTAACCCCACCTTTAACATGAACCCAGCTGTGGATCTGAAGTTGAAGCGGTGATGGACTTTGACAAGACTATCAAGAAAGTACACCAGGGGGCCCCACGAGCTTGGAGGCGGCAATGCAGGTATTTAAGGAGAATTTTGATGGTAAGTGACAAGTGGGTCCAGCGTACAAAGAATGGGATATTGTGATGCTTGATTCTCATAACATCCTTATCAAGCAGCCATGCAAAAAGCTGGGACCAAAGAGGATTGTCTCTTACCGCGTTGCTAGAAAGGTGGGCCACGCCTCATACCAATTGGATTTAATCTCTTCATTTTGGATTTTTTCTGTCTTCCATGAGAGCAATTTTTTTGAGGGCCCCCTACAGAGACTTCTGAGGCTTATCTAGTGGATGGGGTGCCAGAGTGGTATGTTGAGTAAATAAGAGCCTCCCGCAGAGTAAATAGAAGACTTGAGTACCTGATATCTTGAAAGGGATTAGATGCAGTGGAGAATAATTGGGTACCAGCGCGTGACTGTGCACATGTAAAGGACCTGATCAACGTTTTCCATAAGCGTTTTCCCCAGGCCGCCGCATCTCAGTCAAAAAACCGTTGCCACAATGAATTTGGCCCCAGCCCACAAGAAATTTTTGCTTGGCACAAGCCCCTGGAGGGTGGGTGGAACCCCAAAGGTGGAGAGGGTAATGTCATGGTTGTGAATTGACATCATATTTGGGACCAAAGCTAAAGACAAAGCAGCATGTCAGGAGGCCAAGAAGGTAAAGTTGGCTGTTCTTATTGACCTCAAGCATACCATAGATCAAATCTGGGTTAAGGCTAAGTATGCCCAGGTTGGTTTTAAGGATACAAGAGAATTTTGACCCTGTATACCAGCAGGTGCTTTTAAATGAACTAGCTTTGTGGTAAACAAAACTGGCTTGATTCAGTTTTTTTAGTGAACGGGGTCTCAAAACCCAATTAGTTTTCAAAGCTTCCAGATTGGGTCAGCTGCTTCTACAATCAATTACCCGAGTTCAGTCAAGTACTAAGTACAGTGTATTGACCAATGGAAGCGTGCGCCTATTGGTGTGCCTCGGCTTAGGCCTGCTTCCACAATTGATTGTTTCCTCCGAAATCCCTTAAATCCCTCATGTTGAGACAAAACTCCCGTTAGTCAAAATCCCTTATAATAAACCCCTTTGCTAGTACACCGTTTTTATACATATCTTATCTTTGGTAATCCTGTGCATGGACCTCTTTGTGGAGGTCTCATGCTACATTAACCTTTTAATTTTAATTAGGATAAAACTATCCACCCACACGCCGTTGGGCTGCCCAGGCTCCCTCCAAACTAGGACGCCTATACCTTACCACTCTGCGTGCCGTGTTGCTCCTGTTTTGTTATTCCAATAATGATAACCCTCCTCAACCTAAGTTATTATTGTTTAAGCACCCTCTGCTGGGCTCTAGTAAGTTTTTTACTAATGACTAATTCCTTGTTATTGGCCCTGTGCACCAAGCACTACCACGCTGGGAAAGGGGAGTTATATATACTCTCCTTACAATCTCTACTAAGCTCATAAAAAAATAAGCTGGCGCTTGACTTAGAGTACAATCAAGGGTTTGGAACCGCTGGCCTTAATAACACTCATGCCATTGAAGCATATATTTTTCCTTCAAATTCGAATTGGAAAGCTCATCTTAATGGCCCCTGCAGTGGCCTTGGACAACAACGCCTATGATATGCTCATAGGTACCCAGTTTATGATTGAGTACGAGGGAATAATTAACATAAACTAAGGTTTCCTCTCATTACTCAATTTTAGAAGTCCCTTTAGTACTATTCAATAAAGAGCCCAACAAGTTTCAATACTCTTTTTGGTTGAGTATCCCTTTTCAGCTATGACTATACATTATACCACCTCTGGGCGCAACACAAAAAATTGCCCAATTCAGTGGATGCTAGGGACGGTACCCTTTCTATGCTACAGACAAGGTCTTTGTTAAGCCTGGTGAACAACGAGTGGTTGACACCAAAATCACGCTCAATTTTACACCACTGTTTGTTGCACCTCGAAAGTATTGAGGGCGTTAGTCCCTTGGAGCCTCAAATATTTCCTTGCGTTCTCGACCTAACTTACCAGAGGCCTATTAATATTCTGTCATGGAACCTCACCGCAAAGGACATAGTTGTAAGAAAACAACCGGAGATTGGCAGAGGCTTTTTAGTTATTGTGGAGGACATTGAACAATTTCATTCCACTGGCTCTATGTAGGATATGGGCCTGCCTTTGGATAACCTGGTATGTACCTTTAAATTAAAATTCATTATTGGAAAGCCAACCATGAGATGGACACTTCTGATATGGAAATGAAAAAGCGCTAAATAAAAACTAGAGGCACCCCAGAGAAGCTAATGCTGTCTCTTATTGCCACCAGGAACGCCAAATAAAGGAAGAGGGGTATCGTGAGTAGAGGCTTGCGCCACAATTGAGCACATATGAAGAAAAGGGTCTGAAGTGATGAACCAAACTGGAAACCAGAATGAGACCAAATGTCTTTGACGGGATGGTAGGTACCCAAACAACCATGCTTGAAAGTGGTACATGAGGTGCGACTGGAATGGCCAGACAGCTTCCTGGAGGGTGGGAGTAGAGCCTCAAATGGCATCCAAGACAACCGTGTGGATAATCTACATTGCAATTGCTAGCACTAAGGCTTGGTGGGAGGGTTTTATGGGAAATTAAGGACAAGAAAAGGATGTCTTTTAATAGGCTAGAGGCTGTATTTGCTCCTGGCAAAAGAGACGCTGAACCTCACGCCAGATTGCTATGACGGAGGGCAACCTTTCAGGTGGTAGACCAAAGTCCCATATTTGTCACACACAACACACAATGAGTGTGACGCGTTGGATTTCTCGGCGGTACATTATACCCATTGCAAGCAGCGCCACACATAGGAACAAACATGCATCTGCAGAAGAGAGTGGTGGGCGTACTTCCAGAGGGCTTTCTAGGGGGTAGTGAATGTCCAGCATGTCCAGATAATCCACCATGCCATAATAGGGGACCTCCTTGATATCACACTGTTAAGAATGGCTTGGCCTTGTACTTCCTGTGTGAATCAGGGAGTAGGAAGACCCCTCTGGCGGTGTGCCAACTGATGAAAATTCTCCAATCAGTGCTCCGCATGGAGAGGAGAGTTTGTTTGAAGTGCTGCGACGTCCCATGTGGGCCCACAGCAGAGGGATGTGAGGCAACCTGGTATGTACCTTACCCAACGTCCCTATCTCAGATGAGCTGACCCCAGATGAGCTGGGAAAATTTCATACTCTCCTAGTCGACTATAGCGACATATTCACGAAGTCAGATACTAACTAAGGCCATATGAAGGGCTGGAGCACAATCATGGATATGGGTGATGCCCATCCTATTAGGTCCAAACCTTATTGAAGATCAAAGGTGGAGGAACAGCAAACGAGGACGGAGCTCCAGAAGTTGTTAGAAGTGGGGTTACTAGCTCCTTCACAATGTCCTTAGTTTTCATCCCTTTTGCTAATAAAAAAAGAAAATGTAGGTCATTAATTGGCATAGACTACCGCAAATTAAAGAACCTCACAAAAAACGATAGCTATCCTACCCCCACATTGATGACACCCTAGCACAACGCTCCAGATCTAACTTCTTCTCTTCAATGGACTTGGCTAGCGGCTATTGGCAAATGTACCTTTCTCCTCAGGATCATAATAAATGCGCCCTTATTTGTAGTGAGGGTCTCTTCCAACCCACACGATTACCTCAAAGGTTGTGAATTGCTCTGCCTCTCTTCCAGCGAGCAATGGATAATATTTTGCAGGACCTGAAGTTAGCTTGTGTCATCGTCTATATTGATGACATTACGGTGTTCCAAAAATCATAAAGCATTTTGAACACCTGAAGGAGGTGTTTCAACGGTTACATAAGTCAAATATTAAATTGAAACCCTCAAAGTGTACCTTCTTATAAAAGTAATTGGATACCCTTGGCCACTCCATTTTTCAAGAAAAAATTTAACCCATACAGGACAAGATCAAAGTCATCTCAAGAATGCCTCCCCCTAAAATTCTACGGGACATTCATGTTTTTCTAGGGATGATGGGGTATCACCATCAATTCATTCCTAAGCTCTTAAACTCAGCGAGCCCCTTGTCCGCCTATTAACCAAGAATACTTCTTTTCAAAAGGTTGCTGATTAGATGGCCGCTTTTGGGACGCTGAAGCAACTGCTTCAACAAATCCCAATCCTATGGCACCCAGATTATAATAAAAACTTTATCTTATTTACTGACACCACAGATTATGCAATAGGGGCCATACTAGCCCAATTAGATGATAATGATGTAGATCATCCTTTATCTTATTTCAGAAGATGCTTTCAAAAGTGGAATGAAACTAGCGTTACAGAGAAGGAGTGCCTTACCGTTTTGTTAGATGGTAAGCGCTATCACCCTTTCCTATATGGGAACACCTTCACTGTAATTAAGGACAACGCTTCGTTGTAGTAGTTACAGATTATGAAGGATCCCAATAGCCAGTTAGCTCGCTGGGTCTAAAGCTACATCATTATGACTGGAAGACCGAACACCGTGCTGGAACCTGTAAGTCCCGGGGAATGTTCCCTGGCGGTTGATTGGGCCATTTTCCCATTCCTGAGTAAGAAAACACTGAAGAGGATGGTGATATCTCTCGTTACTCAGGGCGATCTCGCTCATGTAGTAGACGAGTGGTGGGTAACAGCTCTTCCGCTTCAGATCCCACCCCCAGTACCCACACTCACCTTGGCAAAAATGTTATGGGGATTTAGCAAAATCTGCGCCAAGATTGTCAAATTGAAATTGATCAGATCTAATTTGGGGGGGGCAATCTGGCTGATGCTTGGATCTCAAATGGCCAGAAAGGCATGAAGATTGAGGTATCAGCTGGAACGCCTGACAGTTCCAATTAAATTAATATGTCAATTGAACAAATCACCTTCCTTCCAAAGTTTTCAGGGATCATCCTTGACGATCAAGATATAGCATTGGGCGCCATTGACAAGGGTTCAAAGCCCCATGTTGGCAAGTTGGGCGTTGCAGCTGATGTGATGCCACTGACCAAATGAACGGCACAGCGACTGAGCGTGGGCTAATTGGGCGTCCGAAACCTGTTCCCAACCAAAATGGACCAACCCCTCTATGGGGTGGCCTTGGGGATTCCCGTTGCTCATCGGGCCAAATGCCATCATGCCAACTGTCAGAAATTTAGCTGAGCCTCAGTTTGGATGTTCGAGGTCAAACTGACAGTGACTCAGCCCACCACCAAATTTTTCGATATCCATTCCCAAGGAACAAACCCACCCATTCTGGAATAATTAACTAGTTAGGTCGAAATTGAGGGTCCCAATCCCAACTTGTCACTACCCCAATCAACCACTATTTAATAAGTTGCATAGCACCGAGAAAATTGCTGGTCAATGATCTTCCTTTTTCTTCAATAAAAATTGTTTCCAAAAAATACAATTTTTTATTTTGTATTACTTCTTCTGACCTCGCCCTGATGGCGTTTCCCTGGTGGCCTGTCGGTCTGTATACTGGATGGGCTCCGCCAGTACTCTTGGTCACTATGGCCCCCTCCATCATTAATTGGATTCAGTGAGTCCAATATTTTTGGTGCTGCAACCCCATTATTACGAACTTTGGTACCAGTACATGGGCATCTTGTGGCCTTACATCCACCAATTGCAAGAGAGAATCCGTCTTCTTTCCACCCCAGATGAAATGACCCCATATGCTGAGGAACTCATCATAACTATCTTTGTGATCCCACCCCCTGCAGCAAGGCCTCTGGGTCAGGAGTGGGTTCATTGTGGTTCGTCATTGGGATCATACTCACAGTTGTGCTGCACTAACAATTTGTCATTTCCCAATTCCCGGCTCCATATCAAGTCATTCAATCAGCAATACCTCTGGCATTCTGGCTTGCTTTTTGGATGCTTAAGCATCCTGACTAGCAGGCTGGTCTAAACATCTTCTGCCATTTCCATGACAGAACCCATCACATGAAAGTTGAAGGGTTAACTCATTTCCCATTATGCATTTGGATAATAGTGAGACATAGAGTATACATGATCTCTTAATGACCCCCCAATGACTGGGGGATAGGATTATCCTGTCTAGAAGATGTTATTCTGGCACTACTGTAACACTAAAGTGGAGAACGAGAAGTTGTATATGCAGGTGGGGACAAAATGGCTGCCTTACCTTCAGCCCTCAGAATGTGTACCTGATATCTTAGAAGCTCATTCCACTCTAGGTCTAGGAGTGTCAAGAAACTTATGAGTAGATTAAGGATTAGTATTATTGGGATAGAATTATGAAATCTATTGTTGACGTCTTGGAAGCCTGACTTATATGTAAGAAGCAATACGGTTTCAAGACTAGATACCAGTATCAACCATCTACCTCTCAACAACCGTTCCACACCATCAGTATGGATGTGGTAGGTCCTATCCCTCAGACTACTAGTGGAAACAGATTTATCCTAGCAGGTATTAACTGCTTTACTTAGCGGGTTGAAGCTGTAATCCCACGGCCAAAATGGGCAAGGCCATAGCCACCTTTTTACATCAGTTCATTTTCTTTCAACATGGCTGTCCTAAATTACCACTCTGTGATAATGGTAAGAACTTCACCTCAAGAGTATCAAAATCTTGGCTACCTCCATGGGAGCCCAACAACTTTATTCAGCTCCATACAATCCATCTATCAATGGGACGGCGGATAAAGCAAATGGAACCTTGGTTTCTATCCTATAAAAGATGTCCTCTTCTGATATAGTTCACTGGGATCAAGTCTTACCCAGTGCCCTTATGCCTACCAGATTAGTTCTCACCAGATCTTGAAAATGTCCCCATTCCAGGTTTTTTATGGGCGAGAACTAAAAATATCTGCCCTCTTAGATAAAGATGTACTCTCCTCTAGAGTTAAGGAACCCAAGAAAGTCATGAAAGGTTGGCTCAGCGCATCATCCAACTCCAATCTGAGGCTATAATCAATCTAGCAAAAACGGTGACAAAAGAAGGGCAGGTTGCCAATTTTCTCTAAACCCCCTACCTACATTTTAAGTTTCTGACATGGTATTATACTACCATAACTGCATCACTCCTAGAAGCGGTAAGCTTGGGTCAATTTGAGAGGGTCCTTTCACCATCACCTATAAAAGAGGCAATGTGTACTCCATAAAATCCTTGGCTACAGGGAGTAACATCAATCAGGTATATGGCCAATTCCTACGGCCTAATTCTCCCCCAACCTTCTTGAGGGGGTAATGTCAGACATTTGCCCTCTCAGTTGCAAAGTAAGAATGTTTTTGGTTGAAATAACTAAAAAAGGGGAAATGTCGGCCATATACAATTTTGTGATGATCATAAAAGCAATTAAAAGTAAAAATGATTACATTAACCAAAAGACCTTGGTCAATTCTCGGTGGAACACCACAAATCAGGGGTAACATGATTTTGAATACTCCATGGGCAATAAAAACAAGATTGAGCAGTAGGATTACTCCAACCATGTAACCATCTAGTACTATAAAATTACTCCAACCATATGGTGAACCCTGGGGTGACCATCAGATGGTAATCCCCCAGCCAAAACCAGGTCCATCAAGTACCAATGCGGGGAGCACCCCCTTTTATAGCTGTGGCGGAGGTTCCCCAAGGTAAAATAATTTTCTCTGATGGGTTTGGCTGAAGTTCATTAAATTATTACTTCACAGGTATGTATTGCTAAAAGTGGGTTCCTCATCTGTCATTCAGCAAAAGTGAAGTGAACATTTTGAGCTTCATTAGGCTGAATATGCATATTTCCTTATTCAGACTGTAACATACCGCTCAGAACTTATTATTAAATCTCTTTGACCCTTAATACAGTTTGTCAGAAATTTACCTTTGCAGCCTATGAATAATAATGCTTTAGGTCGAGTTCCACCAAAAAAGGTAAATGTTAACCATTTGCAATTTTCTGATGTCATTAAGAGTTCATTCATTAAAAAAATTAGAAAATCAAAGAAATCAGCCAAAAGTCCCTGGCCGCTTCTCTGTGGAACCCCATTAAATAGGGGAAACATCAGTTCAAAACCTGTATGGGCACTAGCAGTAAAATCGGCTGGTCAGATTACTTTGACCTCACCACGGACCTTGGGGTTACCATCAGAAGGTACTCCCTTCATCACCCCAAAGTCCTACAATGCACCTATGCGAGGACCCTCCTTTAATAGGCTTAGCAGGAGTCACCCAAGGCGCAAGAAATTTTGTGAATGGTGATTGGCTCAAGTATATAAAAACGTTACCTCATGGGTACGCTCTAGACAATCAAAGTTCCTCTTCTTTCATTCCGCTGCCTTGAAGCAAGTTCATGAGTTGTGATACACTCTTCCTGCATATTTCCTAAATTTGACTTGGTTCAGCTATTCCAAAAATTTTTCAAATCCCCCTCAACCCTCAAAATTACTTTAAATACTAGATAGTTGGAGGTCAAGGATCATCATTTTTCTTGTATCACGCACAAAATAAAAATCATAAAAATCCAATTTTTACTTGCGCTTTTTATTATAGTCTTTATTTTATCACTATTTTTGTGGAAACCAGCTGGCGGAACGCACCAGCAAGCATAATTAAGCAGGTTTCCCACAAAATGGTGCTCACTATAGGGGACCCCTGTAAAGCCAGAATCATTGCTCTTGAGGTGCAGCTAGCCAACGCCTTAACCCATCTTGAAGAGTTGGAACAGCGCCCTTTAAAACTCCCTCTAAAAGACCAATTCGCCCCTGGCGAAGGAAACATTGCCACTTTCTTGTAAGTTTATGAAGCTGCCATGTATGGCACAACTGATAAACAAAAAACTCAACACATCCTTCCATGGCTAAGTCGCCTAGCTCAAGAAAGGATAGTGCCTTAACTGGACCCTTCGCACACTTGGACAGAGGTGAAAAATGTTCTTTTGGATGAATTTGGATCAAAGCAGAGTCTACTTAGGGAAAAACAGGTTTTTATGCGCATTAGAATGTATGAGGGTGAACCACTTCTTGCCTTTTCTGAACGATTTTACCTCGGTGTGCAAAGATTAACAACCTCTAACATGCCAACCCTGGATGATACTATTGCTGCCCTGTTAACCGGGTTAGCTTCTCAGCCCTCTTTAGCCCAGAATATTATTTCAGTAAAACGCCATTTCCAAAGTATCCGTGACCTAAAGGAGGCGTTAGTAAATGTTTCTGATTTCCATTCAAGTGCAACATCCAAGGAAGCTGAGGTGATTCCTTCATCTCTCACTATTTAGGAGATACCATCAGTTGCACAGTTAAGAGTGAGCTCACCTATGCCTACCCTCCCTGAAAATCCTGTTCCATCTGTGCAACCTAAAAAGGTTACCACTCCTTCTTATAAATCAGAACCCTGTAAGGTAGTAACAACCATCCGTCCACACCAACTCACTAAAGCTGCTGTGCCTACCCCTCCAACTAAGCTGGTAAAGGCGTGCCCTAAGGCTATTCAAACTCCTGTGGCCATCTCTCTTACCTCCATCGTGGCCTTGCCAGTTGTTGAGAATACCTTTGGGGACGAATCTGAGGGGGGTTATGGTGATTTTAGCTATTATATACTTGGAGCCTCCGCAGAGGTAGAGGTTCCTGATCACCTGAACTCTGGAGGAGTAGAAGAGACTACCATCACTGTTGAACGTACCTCAGTCAAATCTTAGGGTGTCCACAAGTGATTGACACTGCCAGCGATGGTTATCAATTCTTAGCTGGATTGATTCAACCTCTTTAGCGTGTACATCCCTTCTGAACCATCATGAATAACTACCTTGAGACTGCTAAAAAACTCACCTCCACCTTATGGCTCAAGGAGGTTTTAGTGTCTTGTCACCTAACTTTGGAGGGACTTTCACTAAGGTTAAAGTAGTTATTCAAAAAGTCCATATCTTGGCCATCTTGGACACTGGCTCCCCAGTCAACGTGATCTCCACTAAGCTAATCAAGAAGATCAAGTTAGCACCTGACTTGGAGTACATGCAAGAGTTGGAACTGCTGGCCCCAACAATACCTGGGCTAATGGGGCCTACTCTTCCCTTCCCATTCGAGTTAGTAAGCTTATTTTATCAGCCCCTGCTGTGGCTTTAGATAAAAACACATATGATATGCTCATCGGCACTCAGTTTATGATTGACTATGAAGGAATAATCAACCTGAAGCAAGATTACCTCTCATTGCTCAACTATGAAGTCCCATTAATCTTATCCAATAAAGAGTCCAATAAGCACATATACTATTGCCTGGTTGAATAACCCTTCGTAGCAAGACCTTTATCTTATACTACTTCTGGGAGTCACACAAAGAAATTTCCTGATTCAGTGGATGCTAGGGAAGCTATCCCTTTTTACGCTGCAGATGAGGTCGTGATCAAGCCTGTTGAACAACGAGTGGTTGACAAAAAAGTCACTCTTCATATCCCACGCCACTGTTTGTTGCACCTCGTTAACATTGAGGGCGTCAGTCCTTTGGAACCTCAGGTATTGCCTGGTATCCTTTAACCAGCCTATCAGAGGCTTATTACGCTGCTGTTGGGATACTCACCTCAAAAGACATAGTTGTGAAAAACAACAGGTGATTGGCAGAGGCTTGTTAGTCCCTGTGGAGGACATTAAACAAATTCACTCCATTAGTACTATGATGGATATGGGCCTGCCAACGGATAACCTGGTATGTACCTTACCCGTCCATATCTCGGACGAGCTGACCCCAGATGATCTGGAAAAGTTCATAACCTCCTTGATGATTTTAGTGACATATCTTCCAGATCTGATACCGACTATGGCCAAATGCAGGGTTGGTGCCACTCCATTGATGTGGGTGATGCCCATTTCATTTGGTCAAAACCTTATCACAAATCAAAAGTGGAAGAGCAGCAAATGAGGACAGAACTTCAGCAGTTACTTGATGCAGTGTTGTTAGTTCCTTCACAAAGCCCCTGGTCTTCCCTCTCTTGCTAATAAAAAAGAAGAATGAATGACATCAGATAGTCATGTATTACCGCAGGTTAAATAACCTCACAAAATAGGATAACTATCCTCTTCCTCCTATTGACAGCGTCTTGGACCAACTCTTAGGCTCAAATTTCTTTTCTGCCATGGACTTAGCTAGCGGCTATTGGCAAATGGACCTTTCTCCTCAAAATCAGGAGAAATGCACTCTTATCTGTGTAAAGGTCTCTTTAAACCCACACGATCACCTCAAGGGTTGTGCAACGCACCTGCCACTTTCCAGCGTGCAATAAATCACATTTTACGGGACCTCAAGTTGACGTATAACACTGTCTATCTTGATGACATCACTGTGTTCTCAAAAACTTTTATTGAACATCATGATCACTTGAAGGAGGTGCTTCAACGGTTGCGTCAGTCTAATATAAAGTTGAAGCCCTCAAAGTGTACCTTCTTCCAAAGAAAATTGGATTTCCTCGGTTACTCCGTTGCACAAGAAGGTATTCAGCCCATGCATGATAAGGTCAAAGCCATCTCAAAGATTCCAGCCCCTAAAAATCTATGGGATATACAGGTATTCCTAAGTATGGTGGGGTATTACCATCAGTTCATCCCTAAGTTCGCCCAACTCAGTGAGTGCAAGTCTCAGGGAACATCCTCTGGATGTTGATTGGTCTTTTTTCCCATTTCCAAACAAGAAGAAACCGAAGAGGATGGCTAAACCTCATTACTCAGGGCGATCTTGCTCACATGATAGATGAGCGCTGGGTAACAGCTCTCCCACTTCAGATACCACTCCCGGTACCCACACTCTCCTCAGTAGAACTGTTACAGAGAATCAGAGAAATCTGCACCAAGATAGCTGAAATGAAATTGATTGTAACCAATTTAAGAGGCAATCAGCCCGACGCTCAGATTTTAAATGGTCAAAAAGGCATGAAGACTAATTTATTAGCCATAATGCCTGACAGTTGTGATTCGGTTAACATGATAATTAGAAAAAACTCCCCGCTCCCAAATCCATCAGGCATCACCTCCAATGGCAGGTAATAGCACTGGACACCATCACTGAGGTTCCAAAGCTTCCTACTGACAAATTGGGTGTTGCACCGGACGCCATGCCATGGACCAAACAAACAGTCCAGCGACTGAGCATGGGAGGGTTGGGCGTCCCAAACCTGTTCCTAACTAAATGGGCCCACACCTATGTGGGGTGGCCTTGGGGGATTCCTGCCACTTGTCAGGATAAACACTGTCACGCCAACTGTCAGAAACGTAGTTGAGCCTTGGTTTGGACATTTGAGGTCAAACTGACAGCGACTCAGCCTGCCACCGAATTTTTTGATGTCAGTTCCCAGGGAACTAACCCACCCATTCCCAAATAATTCACCGGTCAGGTCAAATTTGTGGGACCTGATCCCAGCTTGTTTTCCCCAGATTGACTACTATTTAATCAGTCATATTGTACTGAGAAAATTGTTGGTCAATTTTTCTTTCTTAAATTTTCCATTAAAAAACCTTCACCCAAAAATTTAGTTTTTTACATATGTTGAAAATTAAGCCGCCTTATCTACTGACATTCTCATACCTCTCAGGGTTAATGGCCGTGTGCATCTGGTACTTTATTTTGTGCCTATATGAAATTCTGGCTCACCGGTAGATATTGGTGGAACTCCTTTACAGTTCCATATTCAACATATCAGCAGCAGTGCCTTGGGCATTCTGGTTTGCTGTTTGGATTCTCTGGCATCTGGGCTGGCAGGCTAGTCTAATTCTTACTTGCTGTTCGCCTGACATAATCAACCAACCATTATCCTCAGCCATTTCCGCCTTTCTCACGTGTATAGGCGCAGCAATGATCCCTTCTTTCCAACTGAGCCAGGTTGTAAAGAAGATTATCTCTGACCACATTAGTCCAGCCACACTCAAATCTCCACAACCATACCCCATAGTTGCCGCGGCTATTTGTCCATTGGTTTCCCCGGACCCCGTCACCATCTCTTTGGTATTGCTGGATTCATCCACAACTACCAATAAGGAGAACTACGCTTACTTCTTTTTTTAGTACTAGATGGTCCCAAAACTACCACTTCTTAGTACCCATGAAGATTAGTGTTGGTTCCCATCACATCTCCTTTGAGGCCCTGGTGGACGCTGGAGCCGCAATAAATTTTATGAATGTTGAATTGGCGCAACAATTAAAACTGGAAATGGATGCAGGCTCCTTAGTGATGGTGGCCTCATCTGCTTATCAGCCCTAATAAGTTGTTCGCTGACCAATACCTTTTGCAATCCACCAGTTCAGCTTCTGCAATCGCTTTTTGGCTATGCTGAACTTGGTGTTTCCGATGTTCTTAGGTGTGGGGTGGTGGCATCACCAACATGTGAATATTCATTTAGAGTCTAACACGTTGTCATTTACCAATGATCATTCGGAGGGAGAATTCCCTTTTATTGACACCCTCAAGAAGATACAAGGAACCAGCTCTATTACTACGCTGGTCACCTCTGCGGGCATCCCAGCTGATTTCCCTGAAAACTTAATGCACTATTGGAGAATCTTTGATATGGAAAAGGTGGATCGCCTGACTAAACATACCAGGTTCTATCTTGGATTTCAAATGACCTTGGAGTTGGTGAACATCAACTGTCCGTTGTATCCCCATACAGCGGAGGAAGAAGTTGCACTCAATACCTGGTTGGACGATATGTTGAAAAAAGGTTGGTTGTTCAATGAAACCTCACCCATCGCCTCCCCCATTGTCTTCGCCAAAAAAGCAGATGGTTCTCTCCATCCCTGCATGGATTATGGTCATTTGAATAAAATAACAGTTACTGATCCCTACCCATTGCCTCTGGAGCAGAAAATCAGTCAGGTAATCGCCAAATCCTGTGTGTTCTCTAAGATGGATCTGGAGAACACTTTCAACCAAATTCTGGTATTGGAAGGACAGGAATGGTTAACAGCAATATGGACGAAGCGCGGCATTTTCCAATCTCATGTAATGCCTTTCAGGCTGAAGAATGCTCCCGCTACGTTCCAACAGATGAATGACAATGTACTGGGTGATCTCCGGTTCACCTGTGCTGTTGCATACATTGATGATATTCTGGTTCACTCCCCAACTCCTAAACAGAATGCTATTGACTTGGAAGCGGTGGTGGTCGCCTTGCATAAGGCACGGTTGTTCTTCAAACCTTCCAAGTGTGAGTTCCATAAGGAGGAGATTACTTACTTGGGAACCTGGTTTTTAAAGATGGTGTCACAATCCCTCCCAATAAGTTGGATGCTATCCAGGAGTGGCCAACCCCAACTACCCAGAAACAACTATGGAGTTTCTTGGGAACCATCATTTTCTTAAAAAATTCTCTCCCGCACTTTCACAGCTCGCCGCCCCACTCCACCCACTCATAGGGAAAAACGTACCATTTCACTGGATGAATGAATGCCAACAGGCATTCGATTTGATTAAAGAGGTGTTTGTATCCCCTCCCATTTTAAAACACGCCAATCCCACCAAGCCATATATCATTGCATGCGACGCGTCATCAGTAGCTGCTGGAGCAGTGTTGCTCCAAGAGCACGATGGTTTGGAACACCCAGTCGCCTACTTTTCCCAAAAATTTACCTCTATGGAGCAGTCTTGGGCTATTTACGACAAGGAGTTGGCAGCTGTTGCATGGGCCTTAACTCATTGGCGGTACCTGTTACAGGGTGTTTGACATGAATTAACAGTTTGCACAGATCACCAGGCCCTGTTGTACTTTCGTAAATTTCAAAAATTGACATACTGGCAAGCCCAAACCTATTGGGACCTGTGCAGTTTCAACTTCAGGTATGAATTTTTAAAAGGTGTAAATATACTTCCCATTTTCACATTCGCAGCCCTGCCCACACTTCCACGGATCCAGAGGAATTGGATCTCGTTACTGTGATTCCTACCACCCAAATCTTATCAATTGTTCCCCCTGTTGTTTCTTCCATCGCTCTGGCCTCCAATGCTCCATTAGTTGCTCAGGTCTTAGCCAGTCAAATGGCCTGCCCTGAGGGCTTAGAGTTAGTCGAGCAGTTATCTCACCAGAAGCATAAACACTCCCTATACTCACTGAAGGAGGGGCTTATATATTTTTGATCTCACGTTTGGGTTCCTCCCTCCTTCCAAACAAGGTTTTTCGTGTACATCACAATCCCCCACGGTTGGTCACCCTGGTTCTAATAAATGCATTGATTTGATCAAATGGACCTACAATTGGGCAGGCTTTGACAAAAGAAGTTCTGGCTTGGATCGCCAATTGTGTTACTTGCACCAGGGCCAAGTTGGATCATTCCTGCAAAAACGGCCTCCTGCACCCCTTACAACAGGCGGAGGGCCCATGGACATTGGTGTCTGTGGACTTTATCATCGAGCTCCCCTGTTCTAACAGGTTCACAGTGGTGATGATAGTGGTGGATCACTTCACAAAATTTTCACTTTTTATACCTTGCACTTCCATAATCACATCCCAAGAAACTGCCCGCCTTTTTGTACGCCATGTGTTTTTGATGTTTGGTCTCCCCCAGGAGATCATCAGTGACCGTGGCTCCCAGTTCACCGCACGGTTTTGGAGTGAACTCCTATCAATCCTGAAAATATCCCCCTGTCCCTCCACGGCATATCATCCTCAGTCTGACGGCCAGACTGAGAGGGTCAATCAAGTTCTTGAACAGTACCTGCGTTGCTATGCTGCAGCCGCGCAGGATACTTGAGCAAATGATCCTCCCTCTCGCCCAATTTGCATACAATAATGAGACCCACATGAGCCACTGGGGTTCTCCCCCTATGAAGCAATGTTGGGTTATAATCCTTCATTCTCAGTTGGGCCATGCTTGTGGCCAGAGGTTCAAGCTGCCGCGGAACACACTGCTCATATTAGATTGACTCAAGCCTTAGTGTGGGAACATCTCACCAAAGCTATAGATGACTACAAGCAGTTTGTAGATCGGAAGCATCTTCCAGGTCACAAGTTTACAAAAGGGCTCTTATGTTATGCTTGACACCCATCACTTAAAAATCCAGGCCCCTTCCCGCAAATTTGCTAGTAAACACTCAGGTCCTCATTTGGTGGAGGAGGTTTTGGGCAATGGGGCATTCTGACTGAAGCTCCCCGCACATTGGAAGCAGCATCCCGTTTTCCATGTTTCCCAGCTGTCACCTTTCAAAGGTGCAATTCCCATGGAACTGGAACCAATCATCATCAAAAATGAGGAGGAGGCTGAGGTAGATGCTATCCTGGCATCCCAGGAAATCCCAACATTCCGTACAATACCTTGTGGCCTGGAAAGGGTATCTGGCCTATGAAAACAGTTGGGTCAAGGCGCGTGATTGTTCAAATTGCATGGACCTGGTTGAGGCTTTCCACATATCCCACCCCAAAGCTCCCCCACCCCCCCAAAAAAAGTCGCGACTATTATGGCAATCAAGTTTCCCAAGGCGCACAAGAATGTGGCTCTTGTGCAGTTCCCCAGTGGTGGGGCTCTTCCCTTGGGAAAAGGAAAGGGTAATGTAAGTCCTGGGGAACGTCCTCTGGGTGTCAATCGGGCCATTTTCCCATTTCTAAGCAAGAAGGCACTAGAGAGGATGACTGTACCGCTCATTACTCAGAGCAATCTTGATCACGTGGTAGATGAGCGCTGGGTAACAGCTCTTTCACTTTGGATACTGCTCCCAGTACCCACACTCTCCTCAGTAGAACTGTTATGGGGAATCAGAGAAATCTGCGCTGAGATTGCCAAAATGAAATCGATCATAACTAATTCAAGAGGCAATCAGCCCAATGCTCAGATTTTAAATGGTCAAAAAGGTATGAAGACTGATTTATTAGCTGGAATGCCCGACAGTTGTGATTCAGTTAACATGACGATTGGAAAAATCTCCCCCTCCCAAATCCATCAGGCATCACCCCCAATGGGCAGGTAATAGCACCGTACACCATCACCAAGGTTCTAAAGCTTCCTGCTGACAAATTGGGTGTTGCGCCTGACGCCATGCCATGGACTGAACAAATGGTCCAGCGACTGAGCACGGGTGGGTTGGGCGTCCCAAACCTGTTCCCAACCAAATGGGCCCACCCCTATGTGGGGTGGTCTTGGGGGATTCCCGCCACTCATTGGGCCAAACGCCATTGCATCAACATAGAAATGTAGTCAAGCCTTGGTTCATATGTTTGAGGTTGAACTGACAGCAACTCAGCCCACCACTAAATTTTTTGATGTTGGTTTCCAGGGAACTAACCCGCCCATTCCCAAATAATTCGCCATTTAGGTCAAATTTGTGGGACCTGATCCTGGCTTGTTTTCCCCAAATCAACTACTATTTAATAAGTTGCATCACACTGAGAAAATTGTTGGTCAATTTTTCTTCCTTAAATTTTCCATTAAAAAAACCTTCACCCAAAAATTTAATTTTTTAATATATGTTGAATATTAAGCCACCTTATCCGCCAACGTTCTTGTACCCATCAGGGTTAATGGTCATGAGCATCTGGTACTCTATCTCGTGCCTATATGAAATACTGGCTCACCAGCAGATATTGGTGGAACTCCTTTCCAGTTTCATATTCATCATACCAACAGCAGTGCCTCAGGCATTCTGGTTTGCCGTTCAAGTGCTCTAGCACTCTGGCTGGCAGGCCAGTGTAATTTTTAATTGCTGTTCGCCTGACAGTGAGCCCCTTGTCTAGCTATTAACCAAGAATACCCCTTTCTATTGAGGGGCTGAACAAAAAGCCGTTTTTGAGACAATGAAACAGTTATTCTAACAGCGTTAAATCCTATTGTACCCAGGGTATAATAAACCTTCATCTTGTTCACTAAAGCTTGGACTATGCCGTTGGGGCCATCTTAGCCCAATTAGATGAACACGGTGTAGATCATCCTGTATACTATTATAATAAGATGCATTCAAAAGTGGAACGCAACAAGCATTTCAGAGAAGGAGTGCCATGCTGTTATGTTGGATTTTTAATCACTACCGCCCTTTTCTCTATAGAACCACCTTCACTGTAGTTACTGACCAATCATCTCTAAAGTGGTTACAGAACATGAAGGATCCTACTGGTCAGCTAGCTCGCTGGGCTCTAAAGCTACAGCCTAATGACATGAAGATCAAACACCGTGCTGGAACCCATCACATGAACGTTGAAGGGCTAACTCGTTTCCCATTCTGCATTTGGATAATAGTGAGGCAGAGAGGTTACATGACCTTTTAATCCCCAGTGAATAGGAGGATGAGGATAAGCCTGTTCAAAAGATGTTAGCCTGGCACTCCCATGACACTAAAGTTGAAGATGGGAAGTTGTATAAGCAGGTGGGGACAAAATGGCTACTTTACCTTTGACCCTTGGTAAGTGTACCTGATATCTTAGAAGCACATTCTAACCTAGGTTATGGAGGGGCAAGGAAAACCTATTGTGGGATTAAGGATCGGTTTTACTGGGATGGAATGATGGAATCTATCGTTGATGTTTTGGAACCCTACCTTACTCATAAGAAGCAATCTGGCTTAAAGTCTAGATACCAATATCAACCAATTACCCCACAACAACCATTCTACACCAGCAGCTTAGATGTAATAGGTCCTCTTCCTCAGTCTACTAGTGGAAACAGAGTATCATAGTAGCTATTGACCACCTCACTAAGTGGGTTGAAGCCGTGGCTCTTCCTGCTCAAACAGCTAAGGCCACCCCTTTTTACATCAACACATCTTCACTCATCACGGTTTTCCCCAAGTACTACTCTGCAATAATGGCAAGAACTTCACCTCCAGAGTAGTCAAAATTCCGATCACTTCCATGGGAGCACAAAAAATTTTCTCATCTCTGTATAACCCATCCACAAATGGGACTGTGTAAAGAGCAAAATGAACCCTGGTTTCCATTCTTTGCAAACTGGCCTCATCTGTTCCTCTTCACTGGAATCAATATCTACCTAGTTCTCTTATGGAATACCGGATTAACTATCACCATCTTTTGAAAATGTCTTTATTCTGTGTCTTGTATGGGCGGGAACCAGGCATACCTGCCACTTAGCTAAGGATGTATTTTCTTCTAGAGTTGAGGAATCAGATAAAGTTATGAAGAAATTGACTCAACGCATAAAATTATCTCCAATCTGTAGCTATGACCAATTTAGCCAAAACAGTAAAAAAAGAAGGGCAGGCTGAAAATTGTCACGAACACCCTTACCCACTGTCCAAGTTTCCAACATGGTGTTGTACTAACGTAACCGCATCACCCCTAGAAGCGGTAAACTTGGAACAATCTGGGAGGGTCCTTTTACCATCATCTACAAGAGAGTAAATAGTACTCTCAAAAATCAAGCTACTGGAATCACTATTAATCACGTACATGGCCATTTTCTTCGTCCCTACTTGCCTCCCAACATTCTTGAGGGGGCTAATGTCAGACATTTACCTTTGTAGCTTAAAAATAAGAATGCTGAAGGTTAGTTCCAACAAAAATGGAAATGTCAGCCATTTGTGATGTTCTGATGTCGGTAAGAGTTTATTTATTAAAAATAAAAAATGAGAAAATCAGGAAATCAGCCAAAAGTCCCTGGCCGATTCTCTGTGGAACCCCATATATTGGTAAAACACCAGGTCAAAGCCTGTATGGGCACTAGCAGTAAAATCGGCTGGTCAGATTACTTTGACCTCACCACGGACCTTGGGGTTACCATCAGAAGGTACTCCCTTAATCACCCCAAAGTCCTACAACGCACCTATGCGAGGACCCCCTTTTATAGGCTTGGCAGGAGTCTCCCAAGGCGCAGAAAATTTTGTGAATGGTGATTGGCTCAAGTATATAAAAACGTTACCTCATGGGTACGCTCTAGACAATCAAAGTTCCTCTTCTTTCATTCCGCTGCCTTGAAGCAAGTTCATGAGTTGTGATACACTCTTCCTGCATATTTCCTAAATTTGACTTGGTTCAGCTATTCCAAAAATTTTTCAAATCCCCCCTCAACCCTCAAAATTACTTTAAATACTAGATAGTTGGAGGTCAAGGATCATCATTTTTCCCTGTATCACGCACAAAATAAAAATCATAAAAATCCAATTTTTACTTGCGCTTTTTATTATAGTCTTTATTTTATCACTATATTTGTTGAAACCAGCTGGCGGAATGCACCAGCGAGCATAATTAAGCTGGTTTACCACACAGTTTAAATACTGATTAGTTGAATATTAAGTGGGTTTGGTTTTCTTTCTTTTACCACACTTTCAATGAAAAATCGTGAAAACCCAACTTTATATTAGTGTTTTATTTTTAATCTAAATAAACATTGAGATTCAGTGGCGTGAACACAGAGAGCAAGTTCTCAGCTTGATTCCTACAGGATCACTGCCTTTGCTGAGCAATTATATCTTGCTGCTCTGTGGTTGTCAGCATCTAGCATGCTAAAGCTGGATGACGCCATCAAAGCTATGCTATCTGGGTTAGTTTTCAACCTTCTTTAGCTTGGCATATCCTCTCCCTAAAGCAAACTTTTAAGGAATGTCCGTGACATAAAAGAGGCCTTGTTAAATGTTGTAAATTTGTATACCTGTGCAATGACCAATGAAGCTGTGATGAGCCCCAAGGTTTGGACTATTAAGGAGTGCTCAACTGAAGTTCCGACATAGAAGGCTATGTTGACCTCTATGCGGATTACTACTCTGAGCCCAGCACTATTGGTGCAGCTCACACATGATCTTCCTTTTCTCAGCCAGCCTGATGTTCTCAAACCAATAAATCAGAGAGCATAATCGTCAATGGGGCAACGCTCTTGGCCCTCACCTTGCCACCACGCTTAGCATGTTCCATCTAAAAAACCTCTCCAAGTGTTTCAAAAGCCTGATCCTAAGCTTAAACCCCTTTTTCAGGTGACATTCACCCCAACAACAATGGGTCTGAGGAACAAGGTCGCTAAAGCTATACCACCTGTTTCCCCAAGGCTCACAACCACTGATCAACCCAAAACTGGCAGAGTTAAAGCATCTAACTCTACAATGTTATCTCCTCCAGCCAAGTTTATAAAACAAAACCTGTATCTATGAGGAAGCCCAAACCTTTCCTTTTGGTGACAGTTGCTCCCAACAACCATGGGCTCAACAAGTTCCTATCAAGATAAGCCGCCAGCTCCTCCAATGATAATCACTGAGGATGGCCCCCAGCTAATAAAGTTATGGCCTCCAACTCTGACTGCTCTTCTAGAACTCACCAAATGTATGTGGTAACCCTTTGGATGACAAGTTTGAAGGGTATTATGAGGACGTTGGCTATTTGTTTTAAGAGCCCCTGTTGAAGTAGGTATACTAGATCAGCTGAACCCTGAAGGAGTAGATAAAGCCCTGATCCCTCAAAAAACCTACCTTAATCAAGTGCTGTAGTGCCCTGAGATTATAGATACCTCTAGAGACCCTGACCAGGTTATTGCTTCACTGATCCGACCAATTCATCATGTTCACACCCTACAGTCCATTAAAGGTTCCTATCCCAAGTCAGCTAAAAAGCTTTCTTCTAATCTCCGTCTTAAGGAAGTATTAGCTCTCCCCCTAACTTTGGCGAGACCTCAACTAATGTAGAGGTCGTTATTCAAAAAGTCCGCGTTAGGGCTATCTTTGACACTGGATCTCCTGTGAACGTTCTTTCTTCCAAGCTGAAAAAAGATTAAGTTGGATATGCTCTTGAATGTACGCAGGAATTTGGAACAGCAGGTCCCAATAACACCCGTGATATTGGAGCCTAATCCTCCTTGCCTATTCGGTTTAAAAAGCTTATATTGTCAGATCCTGCTGTGGCCTTGGATAATAACGCTTATGATATTCTTATTGGAACACAGTTTATTATTGAGTATGATGGTATAATCAAAATGAAACAGAGTTACCTCTCCCTACTTGGTTTTTAAGTTCCTCTACTTTTCACCAATGAAGAACCCCATAAAAAAGAATACAACTGCTTAGTTGAATACCTATCCTCTGCTTTACCTTTATTTTACACATCTCTGGACGCAACACAAAAAAGTTTCCCAAATCAGTGGACGCTTTAGAGGGCATCCCTTTAATGCTTCAAGGAAACAGTAATCAAGGATGGTGAACAACTAGTGGTCGCTACCAAGATTACTTTCCAAATCCCCCAATCCTGTCTGCTGCACATAACAAGAATTAATGTAGTAAGCTCTGTAGAACCCTGGGTATTGCTGGGTATACTAGACCCCACCTATCAACGACCCATTAATATCCTATTGGGGAACCTTACTAATAAACACAGCATTGTTAAAAACATCAAGAAATAGGAAAAGGTCTGCTAATTCCCCTCAATGAGATTAACTGTGTCACACTTTATTGGGTCAATTTTGGATATGGGTTTACCCACTGACCAGATGATGTGTACTCTGCCTAACATCCACATCTCAGATGACCTAACCCCGTATGCGCTTAAGCAAGTTCATTCTCTCTTGGATATATATAATATTATTATCTCCTAGACTAACACAGATTATGAGCATATGAAGGGTGGAGCCACTGCATTGATGTTGGTGATGCCCAAGCTATTAATTTTAAAGGTACCATAAGTCCAAGGTTGAAGAGCATCAAATGAGGGCTGAACTCAAGAGGATGTTAGACGCTGGGCTATTAGTACCATCCCAAAGCTCTTGGGAGCCTCCTCCCTTGCTGATCAAAAAGAATAATGTAGGTCATTAGTAATGATGGACTACCGTGCACTAAATAAACTCATTAAATAAACAACTATCCTAACCCCGCATAGATGACGCCCTTGCACAACTCTCAAGCTCAAAAAACTTCTCAGCCATGGACTTGGCTAGAGGATTTTGGCAAATGGATCTTTCTCCCCAAGATCAGGAGAAATGTGCTCTCATTTGCAGTGAAGGCTTAAATCAGCTTACCCGCCTACCCCAAGGGCTGTGCAATGCTCCGGCATCCTTCCAACGTGCAATGGATCACATTATGCAGAACCTCAAGCTAAGCTGTGTGATCTTCTACCTTGATGGCATCACCGTCTTTTCAGCAACGTTCACTGATCATCTCGCTCATTTGAAAGAAGTCTTTCAACGCCTGCAGTTTCTAACATCAAGTTGAAACCTTCAAAATGCTCCTTCTTCCTAAGTAGCTAGATTTAGTCAGACATGCTATCTCCCAAGAAGGGATCTAGCCATTACAAGTAAGGTCAAAGCTATCTTTAAAATGCCTGCGCTACAACCCATAGGACATTAAATTATTTCTGGGTATGATGGGGTATTACCATCAAATCATCCCCAAGTCTGCTCAGCTCTTTGAGCCTCTTGTTCGACTGTTGGCTATAAACACTCTTTTTTATTGGGGTACAGAACAAACAGCTGCTTTTGAAATGCTAAAGCATGTTACATCATTATCCAATTCTACGGCACCCAGATTATAATAAACCCTTTATCTTATTTACCAACGCCTCGGACTACTCCTTTGGGGCCATCTTAGCCCAATTAGATGAAACTGATGTATATCATCCTGTATTTTATTTCAGAAGTTGCTTTCAAAAGCGGAACGCAACTAGAATTTCAGAGAAGGAGTACCTTGCCATTTTGTTAGCTGTTAAGCACTAACACCCTTTCCTATATGGGAGCACCTTCACTTTAGTTACTGACCACGCATCTCTAAAGTGGTTACAGAAAATGAAGGATCCTACTGGTCGGCTAGCTCGCTGGGCTCTAAAGCTCCAGCCTTATGACATGAAGATCAAACACCGTGCTGGAACCCATCACATGAACGTTGAAGGGTTAACTCGTTTCCCATTCTGCATTTGGATAATAGTGAGGCAGAGAGGTTACATGACCTTTTATTAACCCCAGTGATTGGGAGGATGAGATGAGCCTGTTCAAAAGATGTTAGCCTGGCACTCCCATAACACTAAAGTTGAAGATGGGAAGTTGTATAAGCAGGTGGGGACAAAATGGCTACCTTACCTTCGACCCTTGGTAAGTGTACCTGCTATCTTAGAAGCACATTCTACCCTAGGTTATGGAGGGGCAAGGAAAACCTATTGTGGTATTAAGGATCGGATTTACTGGGATGAAATGAGGGGATCTATTATTGATGTTTTGGAAGCCTTCTTTACATGCAAGAAGCAATCTGGCTTAAAACCTAGATACCAATATCACCAATTACCCCACAACAACCATTATACACCAGCAGCTAAGATGTAATAGGTCATCTTCCTCAGTCTACTAGTGGTAACAGAGTATCCTAGTAGCTATTGACCACCTCACTAAGTGGGTTGAAGCCGTGGCTCTTCCTGCTCAAACGGCCAAGGCCACTGCAACATTTTTGCATCAATTATAATTTTATTCGCCCTGATTGTCCCCAAGTACTACTCTGCTATAATGGTAAGAACTTCACCTCCAGAGTATTCAAGATCCTGGCTACATCTATGGGGACCCAATAACTCTTCTCAGCCCCATATAATCCCTCTTAATGGAACTGTGGAGAGAGCAAATGAAACCTTGGTTTTCATCCTGCATAAAATGGCCTCCTCTAATCCACTTCGGTGGGATCAAATCCTACCCAATGCTCTTATGGAATACCAGATTAGTTATCACCAGATCCTGAAAATGTCCACATTCCGTAAGAACCATATTAAGATTGGCTCAACATATCATTCAGCATTCATCTGAGGCTATGACACACTTAGCTAATATGGCTATAAAAGAGGGGCAAGCGGCCAATGAGTTTTGGGCTCCCCTACATTCCTTCAAAGTGTCTAACCTGGTCTTATATTACCATAACCGTATCACACCCAGAAGTACCAAGCTTGGATCTATTTGGGAGGGTCCCTTCACTGTCACCTACAAGAGAGGTTATGAGTATTCTATAAAATCTTTGGCTATCAGTATCACCATAGACCAGGTACATGGCCACTTCCTACGGCCCTATTCTCCCCAACATTCTTGATGGGGATGATGTCAGACATTTGCCCTCACGGCTCCAAGAAAATTTTTTTTGGGTTGAAATGGGCTGAAACGGGGAAATTTTGAACATTAACAAGTTTATGATAATAATAAGGATGATTTAACAAATACAAATGATTTTATAAGCCAAAAGGCACTGACAAATTCTTGGTGGAACCCTACAAATTTTTGTAACACTGTTAGAATACTAAAAAGGCAATTAGCAAAAAGTTGGGCAATCAAATTTCCACAACCATGCGAGGGAACCCAGGGAGTTCATTGGAGGTTTCTCCCCCATCCATGTCCAGTCCCCAGCGAACACTTAAGCGGGGACCACCCCCTTTTATAGGCTTGGCAGAGATCCCCCAAGGTACAATAATTTTAACTAATGGGAATTGGCTGAAATTTATTAAATTGTTACCCATAGGTATGTATAGTCAAAGATTAACTCCCTATCAGTTGTTCAGCCATAGTGAAGCGAGTTTTCTGATCTTTAATAGGCTAAATTTACATACTTTATTATTAAGACCCTATAAGCCATTCAAACTTACCATTGAATTTCCTTTGATTCTCATAACAGTTTAAATAATGACCAGTTGGATATTGAGAGGGTTTTCTTCTTAACCTCGTAGCTATTGATAACAGCCTTTACACCTTGACTTTTTAGTTGTTACTTCCTTATATTTTCAAAACAACTAGCGATAATCAAACCCCCATTTAATGTTTCAGCAGTAAAATTAAATTTCTCCCTTCAAAAATTGTTGAACTCTGGGGCAAAATAGCACTAGTGAGCCTAACCCATCCTTGAGTCCAACAGCTTTGATTAGTTTTTTTGTCTCTTATCATAGGACAGATACTAAACTGCCAAGAAATAAGAAAGTCTAGACCACCCAAAAAATAAATAAAATACTTGCAAAAGTATTAGATTTAAATCAGGTGTTGACTGTTGGGCTTTTTGGAAACATCACCATTGAGCCTCTCAAACTGAATCTTTACAAAAATCTTATATATACCAAATAGTAAGACTTATCACTATTATGATGGTAAATTTTGTTATAAATGTAGACTTTCCAAATAAATCTTTTTTAAAAGTATTAGTCTTTATTGATTATTGAATGAATATATCCAGAATGCTAACTTATATGATTTTATACCCAGCTTTTACACTTCATAACAGACATGTAGTAGCTACCCTGCACCATTATATAAATCTTAAGTATATTTTAAAATGAAAAAGGTCTATTTGTACTAAAAAATAATGAGGTTTGTACCTTTTCTGTCAAGACTAAAGTTAACATCTTTACTTTTTAGGAGCATATATTTTTAAATACAAAAATTCTTACTTTAAACTGGGTAATTTTTTAGTATATGAAAAAATTGGTGCTTAAACAACAAGATAATGGATTATAACTTCCTTGGGAAGCCTATTCTCGCCTTATAGTTGTACAAAAGGTGGCTTAAGAAACTTTTATTGCCTAGAAGAATATAAATTAGTCGCAAGGAAAAGAGTCAATAAAAATGACATTCATAGATTTTGCTAGTTGACATATATATTTATGTGATTTAGATCAATATGAGGTCTTTGCAGTTAATTACTGGGCTTAAAAACAAACATAAAAATATGTAGATTAATATGGATCAGCGTCCTAAAAAGTTTTATTTTTTAAGTTTAGAGAGATACAGATGGTTAGATTATAAAGCATGAGAGTAATCCTTTAGAAATATAAACTATATAAGACTATCAAATAGTATGTATATCAATTTCCATGCTGCAGAGTGACAAGATAGGTAAAAAGAATACTTTGAAATTCTAAAAATTGACAGTATAGATAAAACTATATATATCCAAGTCATTTCAATAGTACTGACTGATATTATATACCAAACACTAAGTAAAAATGAATAATTTTTATTTTAATAAACCTTTATTTGAGCTATTCGTGATAGTATACTTATTAGGTAAAGAAGTTTTTTAAACTTGTAGAACTATATGATAATTTAGAGGGTCATTTGGTTATCAAAGTTAATTATCAATGTAAGCTTTTTAAACTTTATACAAAAATCACAATATTGTAAGCTCAGCCATTTTCAATTGATTCATATTGAGTATTGTTTAAAAGTATCTGAAGCGGATCAACCATGGGACAAATTTACCGCGCTGAGTTTATTATCCATTAATGGTCTTAAATCTGTGTCAAATAGTACATGCACTAAAGTGGAAGTAGTAATTAACCTGCCTGGCCAACCACACCACTGAGTTATATAATTTTGAAATTTTTAGGCTTCTCAATTGAGTTTTAGGAACCTGATGCAGCCCATTTGCAGAAAAAGATATGCCTGATTTTATCTTTTATGTATATTGATTTATATAGCTAAGAGAACCTTGGGATGATGTATTAATTTTGATCTTGGAAATTTGGCGCGCTCTAAATTAAGATTCATGTCACTGTCTGTGGCATTATTTCTCGCTATTATATTGGGCTTAACTCTAACTAAAGACATCTTTTAGAGAGTAGTTTCTGTGTGGGGGAAGGTAGTTTCATGGCAGCAATTTGCTTTAGATGGTAATTCCCTCTGCGTTAAATAAGTTATCATAGAAACTTACCAGGAAACTAGGTGCACTAGCATAGGTTTTTAGATACTCATCTAATTTCAGTATCATCTTTTCTCTTCATACATACAAGGTACTGAAGGTGGATTAAAGATAAATGTAAGGAAAAGATAGCTCTAAGCTTATATTTTAGGTTGCCATTACAATTACAAACATAAAGTTAAATAGACTTGAACTATTTTATAGGTCCAAGAGACATTAATAAAAAAACAATCAATGTCTAGGAAACTTCAATTGTATGCTTCAAGAAGCTGCTTTAGAATTCTATAATATATTTGACAAAGCCCAATCACTATTTCGCTCACTCATCACTGTATCTTAAATAATGACAAGGCCTAGAAAGCTGAAGCTTTGGATAGATTTTCGCTAGATACTGTAGATTTGTAATAAGAAAAGATTTATTTGTTTAAAGCAAAATAAAAAGTTTTATATGTAACAAGTTAAAATTTTATATGTTTTTGATGGTAATTGGTATGGTTTTCAGCTGAGCAGTTAGATATTCAGTTGATTCTATCTTAAATGGTTTTGGTGAGCAGTGGTGGTTTTAGGGTTATTTAGTACCATGAAAGCCTAGATACAAAGCTGAAAGTAGAAGTTGTAAAGCTTTGCACCAGAGCCCTTAATGCATGCCACAAAACGCTGACTCAACTCCATTCGTCATGAAAGTGTATTAATTAAAAATTCTTGATGACTATAATAAGCAGTTAGTGTTTGGTTAGTTCAATAAATTATTTGGTTTTAAGTGGTTGGTGGTTTTTTGTTGGCTGATTTAAAAGTTCATACAAATGGTTCTAGTTGGGTGGTGGTTAGTGGATTTAGGTTGCTTCAATAGCCAATGGTTTCAGGTAAATGGTTGATATTTTAGATAATATGATAGATTTAAATGGTTTTGGCAGAGTGGTTGGTAATTTTATATGATTCAATATATTTTGATTCTTAATTTTATTGATAGCCATCTGCTAATATAAAAAAGAATCTATTAGGATCATTTAAGTAAGCCTAAACCCTCAAAAAAATCTGTGTTAAACTGGGTATCAACAAGAATTATCTTAACTTTTCTTTTCAAAATCATTGTTTTTTTTTCAGTTTAAATAAGATGAATTATCTCATTAGCGAATAAACAAAAATAACCAAAGTTAACACAATTTTTATAAAATTTAAGAATTGTAATATACTTTTTAATTAAATCACACTTAATTTTAATAAAGCTCTATATAAGATCCAAAACGTATGTTTTTTAAAGTAATTATATAGCAATTTGGCTGAGTATTTTCTTATTCTTTTAATTCAATATTTTCATAGGCTTTGAGATTTAATTGGTAGATTTTGGCTGTTTTGTAAGTTCAATAATTGGTTTTTGATGAGTGGTGGTTCATTTTTTGGCTGATTTGATGGGCTTAATAGTTTCAGGTAAGTGATTGTTGGTTTAGTTAATTTGGCAGGCGTAATTAATTTAGGCTAAGAGGTTGAAGATTGGAATATAAAATAGATTTAATAGTTTATAGACTTATTGATGGCTATCTACCAATATCTACTTAATTACACACATTTTCTGACTGACTGACATCTGAAACCTTTGAGTCTAATAGGTTCAATCTATTTTGGTGAGTGGTTGAGAATTGGCAAATATTATCATATAATTCACCAAAACTGCTCACTCAAAACTAGTAAAATCACTGTTCAAGGTTTAGGTAGAATAAGTAAAGTTAGGATAATAAGCTCACCAGCCACAAGGGCAACAGCAAAGCTGCTAGTCTGGGAGGCTCAAGAGTATTGTTGGCACAGCATATAGGCTATGTCTGTGTGAACTTATAAATAAACCTGAGCAACACCGTGTAAAAATAGCTATTAGAAATGTATGTTTTCTCTTTTTTTAGTACTAGATGGATGTTTTCTCTTTTTTCTTTTACATTTAACCAGACTGAGCCATAGCAATGTGTGGCTAGATACAGCTAGTACTATATAAGAACAAGTGTATATATGTACACTATCTTTACATATTTATATTAAGTAAAACTCTTTTTTGTAATAGATGATTTAACCTGATAGGGATATATCAATATTTTTATCATTCCTGGGCTACTAAGAGCCTAAGGTAAGGGAAGGAGAGGGAGGAGGTGTTGAAGAGAGAGGGGTTCTCACCAAGCCATGCTTCAGTTTTTTACTGAAATGGAGAGGTCTTAAAACATGGCGCATATCTTCAGGGCCATCTTTAAGAGGACCTTGAAGTGGTTGTTCATATAGGGTAAATTACACACATTTGTGTCAAAGCTGCATGCAGGAATTTTTTAAATGGTCCAAATATCCAAGGCTTAGGGTATTACCCAAAGAAACTATTGTAGCCATTTAAGGACTAACCAAACATCAAATCTTGGACTAGGTGATTGACCCACTTTTGATCCTGTAGGAGTGCATGGACTCTTGGCCAGAAAGAGAGTTTACTTGAATAGATGAAAAAGCGGTGGTATACAATATACTTGGTTTAGCAAGGACATATTTTATGTTGAAACGTTGTGTTTATTCAGTCTTCTGTCCTGCAGAAGCAGTGAAAGACCTGTCACATAGCGTTGGACAATTTTACTAATAAGAGTAGATTGTTGGCATTCTTACATAACCTCTTGAGGTTGATATTCATAAGGGGAGGAGCTCATTGAGACTTTGTCATATGGATGGTCTGTGAGAGGGTAATCCAGGTCATTATAACTTGTCAATTATGGATGATTTCATGGTTTTGGGGGTTAAGCTCAGGGTCATTCTTCTATATGTGGTTTGATGGACCACGCACCTATCTGCTTCAGGGCCAGAGGAGCCTGGTTCCAGTAATTTCTCCATGGAGTTCAATGTGATGGCCTATGCATTTGTTAGCTTTTACCAAAAGAGGTCAAAAGAGCCCTAGGAAGTAACAGAGTTGCTGACATTGTTTGGCGGAGGGCAGACGTATAGTGAGGCATTGTCATATCCCAAAAATAATTGGGCATAGGAATTTGAAGTAGATGAAGGTGATGTGGATACTTGTGTTTAGGAGTCCCTGGCCTCATTTGTAATATTGTTAAAACCTGGTAAGTGTGCTGCTCACAGGTGCTTGGGTTCAGGATTTTAACAATATTGACAATTGCAGAAGTATATAATCTCACCAGCAAAAAATTTGGGACTTAAAGGTAGACCAAAAATATTATTGGTAATTGACAAGGAAGATATACATAGTTCAAATCTAAATTTAAATTTATTGCGGGGAAGGCCGACCATGGGATGGACACTTCCGAATATGACTCAGGAAAGATAAACTTAGTACTAGGGGAGGCACCCCAGAGAAGCGATGCTATATCTTGTTGCCAGTGAGAACGCCACTTATGGGGAGGGGGAGGGAACGTGTGAAGGGGCCGTAGCCACTATTGAGCACGTGTGGAGGAAGGGGTCTGATTTGATGAACCAGACTGGGAACCAGGAGGAGACCAGCTGTCGGCGACGCGGTGGGAGATATCCAAACATCCATGCTTGAAAGTGGTCCACCAAATGAGACCGGAATCTGAGGACAGCTTCTGGGAGGGTGGGGATGGAGCCAGCGATGGCATCCAAGACAATCGTGTGGATAGTCCACATGGCGATTGCAACCACCAGAGCACGGAGGGAGGGTGGAAGGGGGAGGCCATTGATGAAGCAAACATATCTCTTGACAGACTGAAGGGATGCGTTTGATCCTGGCCCAGCAGACGTTGGACTTCGCGCCATATCACTTTAGAGGTGGGGCACTTCTCCAGGCGGTGGAACAGCGTTCCATACTGGCCACACATGACACAGGATGAGTGTAAAGCGTTAGAGCGCTCAGCTGTATGATACACCCGCCTCAGGCAGCGCCACACATGGGAGCGGACTTGAGGCTGCAACAGAGGATGGTGTGCGTATTTCCAGATAGTCTTTTGGGTCTCAGTGGAATAAGGGATGTCCATCATGTCCAGGTAGTCCACCCTGGATAGGACTTGGGGTCGAATGGGGATTACGCCATCATGGATGGGTAGCCCCTGTACCTCTTGTGTGAACTGAGGAGAGGGGCGGCCTCTTCGGGTTGTATGTCCACTAATATGAATTCTCCACCCTGCACTTCGCATGGAGAGTAGGATTCGTTTTTAGTGGGTTTTAGTCCCGTGAGGACCTGTGGCTGATGTGTGTGATGCGAGGTATTTCATCAGGGAGTGGGGGTTTGATGGATTGTTGAGGCCCAAGGCTTGGGAGAAGTTGGAGCGGGCTGCGCGGGACCAGTGTTGGGATGGGAGTGTAGGAGCGGTGACAGCCGCGATCCAGGTGCCCAGGATCTTGGCAGCATGGGCTTTGAAGTCAAGCAGGCCCATGCCACCTTGATGATGAGGGCAAACATGACCTCTAGCCATACTGGTGGAGGGCGGCCTGACCAAAGCCATCCTTGCAGCAAAGCATACAAGGATTTGAAGAAGCTTGGGGAGAAGGGGATGGCGTGGGCTCCGAACCAGACTTTGGATAGGAGCATAGAGTTGGCAAGAACAACCCTGCCAGTGAGGGTAGTAGGGTGGGCTCCGAGAGAGGCGAATCGCTTCGTCACGTTGTCCAGCATATGGCACTCCATTACTGCTGACGCATATCCGCCTGCCTCCATCCACATGCCCAGATGGCGCACTGGTCCTATGAAAGGACGTGGCATGAAGGGGAGCACCAGTGAAGCGGTGTGTGTTAAGTTAGTAAGGCGTGGACGTGGGCAAGCAGATGGGCCAGGCTGGGAACAAATTGCTGGGGCCCAGCAGTTCTGAAACTGACCAAGGAGGATGATTTCAGTTTTGGAGGTGTTCAGTGCCGCGTTGCTTACCCGGGAATATTCCTGGATGAGGGCTTCAAGCGCGCGTGCATCTTTGTTATTAGACACCCCAACCACGCAATCATCTGCAGATTCCATCATCTTGACTGGGGTTTGGCCTGGCACATGGACCCCAGTGAGTTGGGCATTCACATTTCGTAGTAGTGGGTCAAGGCTGAAGTTATATAAGAGTGGGCTGAGGGGGTCCCCTTGTCACAGGCCCCTTTGAGGGCGGACTACTTCCGTTAGGAAGCCTGGGCCACGCACTGTCATTGTCGCAGATTCTGTGAGCAGCATCACCCAGTTTATAAAGCGGGGGGTAGGCGAAATTGATGGATGCAGGCTCTAAGGTATTACCAGTTTACTTTATCATAGGCCTTTTGTTGGTCCAAGAATACAAGTGCCCCAGAGGCTGTGGACTGACATACTTTAGCCACAGAGTGCACGTTATCCCAAATCGACCTTCTGGGGATTAAACTGAATTGTTCTGGGGGATGGTGGCAGATGCTACAGTCCCTAAACGGTTAGCCATGATTTTTTGTTAAAATTTTGGTGTCTGTGTTTGTTAGAGAAATGGGGCGCCAGTTGGCTAAGTCAAGCTTATCCCCTTTCTTGAAGAGTGTGACAGTAAAGGCCTCATGTCCTCCTGGTAGGAGGCTCATTTCCAACAGGCTTTGTTTAAGTGAGGCTAGCAGTAATGGGGATATATATTTGAAATATTTTTTGTAGAACTCATATGGAATGCCATCTGGGCCTGGGCATTTTCTGTTTGGCGCACCGCAAATGGCTGTCCATAATTCGTTTGGAGTAATTAAATTCATTATTTCTGGGTATCAGAAAATGGTGCGGATATGAGCTCAGTCGTGAAATTCCGCCATTTCAGCCAGCTGAATTGGTTCAGCTCGGTATAACTCAGAGTAATATTTTTGCGTTTTGATTGCCACTTCAGCCAGTATGTCTGCAATGGAATTATCCGATCTTCGCACCTGTGTGCAGGCCACGCTCTGGCGTGGTGCAAAATTTTTTTTAAAGAAGTATGTGGTGCACTTGTCGCCTTTAGTGATGTGTGTGGCCCTGTATTAGACACAAACCCGATGTTTGTGTTGCCTTTTGAATGCATTGAGGTGGGCGGCTGCCTCCACCCACTTTCAGCCCCATGCAGGGCTGTATCCTGTGGCTGGAATGTTGGACTCCAATTGGGCCAATTCCACCAGAGCGCGCGAGATAACTGCCGATGTGGCTCATGAGCATCTGGAGGAGAGATAGTGATAGTGGCAGATGGTGTCCTCTTTGAAAGTTGCCCATGTGGAAATGGGGTCTGCACAAATGGTGCAACAAACAATTTCACCAAAGTTGCCTCTTCCACCCACATGGAAAATCCTGGTGACGCAAGCTTGGGGGGCGGATTTTGCACCAATGTGGGGCCTTTGCAACTGTGACGGGTAAGTAGTATGTTATCAAGACCAGTTGGTGGTCGGAGAATTCCATTTTTGTTGTTTTGAAGTGGGAGATGCGGGGTTGGAATTTTTGCCCGCGTTAGAATAAGGTTGATGCGGGTCATGGACCTTAATTGGCCGTTGTGGATGTGGGGATGCGTCATGTTTTTGAGCAGTGGGGCATGTTGCGGCAGTGCATCCATTAACCCAAGGGTGGCTTTTAGAACACGTAGTTCTACGTGACCCTGTGGGGCGTGGGGTGAGGGCGGCCACCGGTCCATTGGTGAGATTAGCTGACAGTTCATGTCGCCAACTAGGAAAGAATCAGGGGGTAGCGGGAGGGATTTGACTGATGAGAAAAATTCCTGACGCTTGTGTGCACTGTTTGGGGCATAGATGTTGACAATTGCGTGTGCAATGTCAGCCCACAAGAAGGTGATAATGAGCACTCAGCCATTTAGGAATGTTTCTGAGGATGTAAATTTGAAAAAATTATTTTTCTGAATTAGCACCCCACAGTGCTTTGACCAAAAGATAGGGATGGGAGAAGCATTGTTTTCCAAGCTTCCTCGGAACCTCGTGGACAGTGGGACTCCTGGATGGCCAGGATATCCACGGGTAACTTGTGTTGTAAAAAACTCAGTTTCCTAGCCTGGGATGGGGAGCCCTTGAGTCTGGCGATATTCAGCATCCCTAGAGTGAAGGTTTCCCCCATCACACCTTAGGTGCGAGGGGGTGGGCCCCGGGCCCACCAGCCTCTTCAAGGTCCCCACAGGCTTTCACAGCAGCGTGGGTGTTAGCGGCAACGCTATTGGGGTTTTTGTTAATTTTTGTGGAAAGAGTCACATTGGCTTTTGCCTTCACTTTTTGTTTTCCCAACGTCGGACAAATTTTTTGTGGTGTGGATAAGTTTGGTGCACCGTCGAGCGGGGAAAAAAAGTTTTTCAGTTGGGATAGGTCCCAAGTCAGTTTTGACCTGAGCTTGGGTGCAGCGATTGGGTGAGATCAAATCTCCCATCGGATCCTCAGATTGAGTGGCCCGCTCAGCATAGGCCTCCCAATCTGATTGGGTGATGGATTCCTGAGTCACTTCCACCGCGAAGGTCTCCATGTCCTCATGGCGTTGTGAGTGTGGGATGGTGGTGGTGGCCTTGGCCGCTTCCTTGGCCGTGGCCCTACGGGCCTGCTTGGCCTTCTTCAGCTCCTGTGGGGAGATGGGCTTTACCAATAGGTAGCAGCCTTGTGCTCCCCATGGGAAAGCTCCTTGGTGTTTGCGGTTGGTTCATAGTACGCCTCTCCGCTGGCCATGGCTGCTGAGGGGTGCTCTTGGAATGTGACGCCCTCCTTGATGGGGCATGCGTGCGCCTTATGGCTGAATGCATCACAGTGAGTGCAAATGGAGGGCACACTGTCCATGGTTACCCGGAATGGGTGGGTGGTATGCCCTGCAATGTCAATAAAGGTGGAGTGTGGGATCTGGGTTAGGTCCTTTGCGATCTCCTCAGTTGGGGTCAGAACTGCGATGGCTTTACCAGTGCATAGGTGTGGCATCAGCGTGAAATGTTGCATTTCAAAAGATTGTATTTTGCCATATATGGCGAGACCATCTTTCAGGTGTTGCTCCAAAATGTCACGTTTTACCGTAGTAGGCAAAAAGTCAAATGTGAGGAAAATTTGGTTTGATTTTATCCATCTGGTGCGTTTGGTTTTGAAAACCTGTTGCCCTTCAGGGGAGGTCAACCACTATGCGCACTGCTGCAGCCTCATCTGCTGCTATTTTGCTTTTAAAACCTAGGTCCAGCCAACTGTGTGACATGGAGTGAGGTGCAACGTACACGGCAGTCCGGAAAATTTTGTGTACATCTTCACAAAATTTCTCATAAGTCCTTTTTTTGGATGTCCAGATGTACACGGACTCCAAATTCCACCGATGAAAGTGGCTGGGAGTGTGGCGTGTTGATGTACTGGTTGCATTGTGCTTGCCACGCGAGTATCTCTGGGGAAATTGTGACCGCCAGTTTTTTAAGATTTTTGTCTATTCCGCCAGATTCTCCAGGGCGTTTTCAAACGTTAGAGGCCGCGGGCCTTCCGCCTGCTCCTCTTGCCTTGCTTGCCCAACTGCTTTCAGACATGGGCGCAGAGTAATCTCCTCTGTGAGATTATCAAACTAGATTTAGTTTTGACTTCAATAGGTTGCAAAAGTGTTTGCAACGAGAAAGAAAAGTGGAAGATATACATAGTAAATCATCCTTTATTTAACAAGAAGCAGAGATTATAGCCACAATTTTGATCAAGAAAAACCTATATATTTTGATTAAAGATTTACACTATGTTTATTCTATATTTTATATAAAAAGAAAATCATATACTTTTTTGTAGGTGATTGACATGAGATGTCTGATCTTAATATTTTTCTTTCATTGTGATGATTTTTTAACGTTTATGAGAATGTAGTCCAGGGACCCTTTCAAATTATCATAATTAAATCTGTTAGTGTTGTGTTGATCCATTGAATCCAAAAAGTAGTCTCATCTTTATTATCAATATGATTTCAAACAAAATTTTATTTAAATTTATGCATTTCTGATCTGAGGTAACGTGTTAATAATCAAGGTAACAGGTTTTTTAATCCTGATACAGTTGGCAATTCAGAGCTCCTTATAATATTCTCACTTTTGACATAAATTAATGGTCATTAATAATCAGACGACCAAATAATGTAAAAATTTGGTAATGATTTAATATAGTAAATCAATCATTTTGCTTGGAAATGAGTTGATTTTGGTCATTAAAAAAATCTTATGCTCTTGATTGTTGAAAAAAAGAATTTACCTTTTGGAACCTCCTTTAAGTCCATAAAAGTGGGCGTCCATTCTTATGTGGCACAATTACGTTTTGGTTAGTGTGAATGAATTTTGATCTAGTTATTCTACTTTTTTGATTTATTCTTTAAGTTTTCTTGAAAATGAAACTGAGTTAATTGACACATAGATCTTCTTCTTAATAAGGAGAACATCCAAATATCTGACATTACTCCCTTAAAGAGTATTGAAGGGAGAATAGAGATGTAAAAATTGTCCATAGACTCTGTTTATAGTGACCCCAAGGGAAAGAAATTTAATAGAGTTTTTATCATCCCTTTTATAAAGTGATTACAAAGATTACTTCCAATATTGAACAAATCTGCCACTTGGGGAGTGATGCAATTGTGGTAATATAAAACCAAATCTAGTATTTGCTAAGGTAGATGTTGTCTGAGTTCACTTCCAGCTTGGTCCTAATTGATAATTGTCTTTGTTAAGTTTGGAATATCATTAGATTTCAGTTGAATGATGTTCTGGGCCAATCCTTTCATAGCTTAATTAGGTTCCTCAGCCTTGGCAAAAAATATATCTTTAGATAAAAGCGCGGGTATTTCAAATTTCCCAAGCATATTATACCTAAAAAGGTGACATTTTGAGTATTTGGTGATAAAATATATGGTACGCCATAAGAGTACTAGGTAAGAAATGATCCCTAGTGTAGAGGATCTAAAGTGGCCATTTTTTATAATAAAAAACAAAGTTCCATTTACTCTTTCTACTGTACCATCTGTTGAAGGGTTGTAGGGAGTATAAATGAGTTGTTGAGCTCCCATTGAAGTAACAATGATCTTGACAACTATGAAAATTGACGCAGAGGCATCATTATTTCAGTTCACAGGTTAAATGCACACTAATTACAAGTTACTTTATAAAGAAAGTTTTTGACCAAAAACTAACATAAAGCCTTATATACAGAATTATTGTTTTTGTTTAACAAAACAAAGGAGCCACTGTAGTATTTAATACTGCCAGTGGCCCAGAGCTTGCTATGGTATTCTTTCTAGATTGGCTCTCTCAGCTTCTTTAAAATTCTCCATCCCCTTGGCAACCTGACCAGATATCTACGTATACCAGAGTTCTCATTGGTGCTTCATGGTTACTAAGCAGCACCTCCAAATGGCATACTAAAATTTTAATATTCAAATTGAAACAAAAACAAATAATTAAGGCTCAAGTGCATTTACATAAAAGGCTGTGATAAGCCAGATGTAGTAAAATTACATGCAGAAGAATATAATTGATAAAGGATCTAGTACTAAAAAAAAATATAATTGATAAAGGAACTTGGCCAATGATTTTATGCTATCGCAGGGTAACTTAGAATAATACATTAAAAGTAAATTATGAAACGATATAATGATTGAGGCCATGGCATCATTAGCAGATGAATTTCAGAAATTAGAAATGCGCTTGTGGGTATTTAGAAATTTATCAATAGTAAATCAATGCGTTTGGTCACTACATATAAAAGCTGTGGCTTTGGGGAAAACTAGTTACCATCTAATCAACCCGCTATCTACATATTAGTTAAATTAGAGAACAAGATAATTTATTAATATAATCCTTATAATTTTTTAAAAATTACATTTACCACAAAAACCAAACATTGTGGAGCAAAGATGTTTGGGGACAGCTAACTCATTAAGAAATAAAGGCCATCAGCCTAGAACTCTGCTGATATTTTTTCAAGAACTTAGCATTCTGTAAAAATTTATGTGTTTGGTTATTATTGAAGAATAACCTCTATAAACTTTTTACACAGGTTTGGTTCTTGTGCAATTTGTCCGCGTTGCATATTATATGATAACATTCGTTGATAATAGTATGACAACTATTATTTGTAGTTGAATGGATTCTTAGATCTCAGCACAACACTCGCCGTTATTTCTGCTTGAAATACATGAGATGTCTCAAAATAGGGATTCATTCCATCGTACTGTCCAACCTGATCTTCTCTGAGATTCCCTGGTGACAGTTTCTTCAGTTTAACCCACAGTTGGCAGCAATCCCTAATTTGTTTCTCCTTCTTCTCTGGATCCCCGCTCAGATTCTTACTTTTTTCCTTAAAGAGTCTCCCAATTAATGCAAACAGCAATAACATCTTTTTTGAAAAATTGAGCAATTGGGAGCTGATAAAGCTTACTACTTAAACTTTATTCACATGAAAACTATAGAACTGTATCACTGAAGTAATATATAACTTGTTTTTATATATCTTATTTTATTATAAGTATGTCTAGGGAAAGAAAAGTGGGGTTTCAGTCATCAAGCACTCAGTTGACACCTCTTCAATAAAATGGCAGCTGTTGCCATTGAATCACCCATCATCATCTCAGCAGCAATGGTCTTCTTCATACTGGCTAGGTTTTTTTGTTAAACATCCTTGAGACCTAAACAGAAAGAGTCAGAAAACGTGTCCCTAACGTTTTTTTCTCGTTCCAAGAAAACCAACCATATTTGGCTAGTGACCTGCTTAGTTGATGGGACTTGTTACCCAATAAGGCAGGTCATGCACCAACATATTAATTTTCTAGTTGCAGGCAGCGTCACTCGCCTTGCAACTCGCTACTCATTCCCAATCAGTCAGTGATGAAACCTGACTGATCCCAATTGGTACACCTGTTAGTTAATCACTATCAGATGCCCCTATTTCATCAGCAACTCCACCCAATAAGATCTTAAGTATTTGTCTGGATTGATCCCCGATGGATATGACCAGAAAAATATCCCAAACTCCCCCAAACATAGTTACTCCAAAATTTAGGTCAACTGATTTCCAATTCACCTCGCCTTAGGGAATTATCCCCTAGCGATTCCTGGTAATCTAGCAGGTTGGGAATATGGACAAAATCCCAAAAGATTCTTACAGTGCACAGCAAAATGTTTTTCCCTCAGCATTGGTAGTAGACCTTTTCTTTCTTATTCATCCATCTGAATTCTTCAGGCTTATTTACTGGCACAGTTTTGTTGTTTGTTTCTTTAGCACCTTCATTACCCTTTGTGGGATTTTTGTGCACAGGATTGACTTGAAACTTCTATCTGGGGCATCAAAGGTTGCTCCTAAAAATATTCAAATAATCTACCTTTTGAGAAATAGTAATTTCTGTCAAAACATGGAAGACATCATGAAGTGCAAATTGTGATAGGGCCAAAGGGCCACTTGTAATGCGATTCTGGCATTAAAGTCATACAGTACTTTGTTCCCACCAGGATCTGTGACTCCTGGTAGAACTGATCCACAAAGTTTGCTAAAGAATCATCTTTATGGAATTGGATTCCCATAAACTCCTGTTTGCGCTTCAACATGCGCATCAGACTCCAAAATTCCTTCATGTTGGCAGCCTTGGCCTCCGCATATGACCAGCTATCCCCCTCCAGGTGGGGTAACATTAAGTTCTGACAGTTGGTGTCTAGGCAAACCATAACCATCAACGCCTTTTGACAATCACCGTAGCTGTACATGATCATATCAAACATTCAGAAAAACGCAGGGGCATTATCCCAATGGAACGTTAACAATTTTTTTATTACATTAAATTCCGCCGAGTTATCTCTAGCTAATTCTCTAGGTTTGGCCACTTGGCTCACTTGGGGAGTGACTTCAGGCGTCATCTCCAAAATGGCAGCAAAAGCTGGCGGCATTTTTCTTGGGGTATTTGACTTCCCATTTATTGTACAAGGACTTCTTTCTTTGGCATTGCTTGCCGCAATTGGCTCATAATTGCATTTGTGAGTTTTTAGCTCCTCACCTGCTTGATCAGTCGCATGATATCAGTGCTGAAGTTTCTCAAACAAATGCAATCTGCTTCTCGCTCCATTTTCAGATACAAGACCTCTGAAATAAATTCCCCTTCTTTCTTCTTTAACGAAGTTACTTTTCCAAGCAACTCATTCTCAAAACTCATAACATTACTAATTTCTTCCTCCATCTTGGAAACTCTTTCTTCCAATGCTGTGAATTCTTGATGATCCACTTAGTTTAGGGCATTCTGATTAATGGAGGCTAACTCTGTCCATAGTTTTCATAACTCATCTTTATAAGACATCCTTCTAAGTTCTACTCAACTAAACTTTTTTATAAGCACCAATCTGTAAAGTTTTTTGTGTTTGGTTATTATCAGCATATAACCCCCTATAAACCTTTTACTTGCACAGGTTCAATTTTTATGCAATTTGTCCACATTGTATAGTATCTGATATTATTGTTTGATAAAAGTATGATGACTATATCCCAAAGTTGAATGGAACTCTTAGATCTCAGCCCAACACTCAAACATTATTTCCACTCAAAATACTTGAGATGTCTCAAAATAAGGATTCATCCCCTCATACTGTCCAACCCCAATCTTCTCTGAGATTCCTTGGTGACTTTCTCTCCAGTTCGACCCACAGTCAGCAGCAATCCCTGATTTGTTTCTCCTTCTTCTCTGGATCCCCGCTCAGATCCTTACTCTTTTCCCTAAGAATCTCCCAATTATCTCACACAGGAATAATATCCCTGAGAAGAATAGAACAATTGGAAGGTGATAAAATTTACTAAATAAATTATATACTGGATAAAAACTATAGAACTGTATCACTGTAGTACAATATAACTTGTTTTCTATATATTGTTATTTATTATAAGTCTTTAAGGTAATTTATAGCGCAAATTTGGTCATATAATCCTCAGTTGACACCTCTTTGATGAAACGGTAGCTGTTGCCATTAAATCACCCACCCTCGTCTCAGCAGCAATGGTCTTACCCATCCTGGCTAGGATTCTGTCATTGGACATCCTTGAGACCTAAACGGACAGAGTTGTAAAACGTGTTTCTAACGTTTTCCTCTCAATCTAAGCGAACCAACCATATTTGTCTAGCGACCTGCTTAGGTAATTGTACTTGTTACCCATTAAGGCAGGTCACAAACTAACTAATCAATTTTCAAGTTGCAGGCAGCATCACTCGCCTCACAACTTACTACTTACATTCCCAATCAGTCAGTGATGAAACCTGACAAATCCCAATTGGTACACCTGATAGTTATTCATTGATCAATTAACAGATGACCCATTTCGTTGGAAACTCCACCCAATAAGATCTTTAGTATTCGTCTGGATTGATCCCTGACAGATATGACCAGGAAAATATCATAAAATCCTCAAAACATAGTCTCCAAAATCAGAGTCAACTGATTTCCAATTCACCTCGCATTAATGAGTTATCCCCCTAGCAATTCCTGGTAATCTAGCAGGCTGGTAATATGGACAAAAATCCCAACACAAGCTAGCTAATAAGGTGACCTTTATAAATTCTTCAGAATGTAAGCATCTGTAGATGTGTCAAAATTCTAGGGGCTTCACTGCTTGTTCACACTTATAAACTTCTAAATTAATAACTGCACAGGTTTGGTTTGTGAAATCCTCACGTTGTCTGATGATATGATATATAATTGATAATAGTATGAGAACTATTATCAGTAGATGAATAAATCACTAGTGTTTGTTCCAACACTTGACCTGTATTTCTCCTTTAAATACTTAACATTTCCTCAGCAGGGATTTATTCCCTTATCCGCATAACTTAACCACGCTCAGATCTTAGTTTATGGCCTATCCTCTGGTGACATAAAGTTGTCAGCAAAATTTTATCTCAGCCCAGCTTCTCTTCTCAGGATCCTTGATCCTTACTCTTTATCCTGTTGAAGAGTCTAAATTTACAGCACATTGAATTAATCTCCTTCAAGATGAATAGGACTAATAATGAATTCTGCTAATTATTGTTTTAAAAAAACTATTTTTTACTAAGTTAATTTTAGGGGAATTTATAGAGGGATTTCAGCGCCCAACCCTTAGTTGGCGCCTCAGTAATGAAACATCAACTGTTGCCTTAGAATTACCCTTCGTCGTCTCATCAGCAATGGTCTTCCTAATCTTAGTTAGTAATCCATTGTCAGACGTCCTTGAGACCTAAAATGGAAAGGGTCAGAAAACATGTCCCTAACATTTTCTAATTGAGCCCAGCAAACTTATCATGTTTGGCGAGTGACCTGCTTAGGTAAAGGGACTCGTTACCCATTAAGCAGGTTGCAAACCAACTGATCAATTTGCTAGTTGCAGATGGCATCACTCGCCTCACAAATTTCTCCTTTATTTACCAATTGGTCTGTGATTAAACCAACTGATCCCAATTGGTACACCTGATATTAATCATTGATCAACTATCAGATGACCCCATTTCGTTGGCAACCCTGCCTGATGAGTTCTTAAGCATTCACCTGGATCAATCCCTGACAGATATGAACCAGGAGAATTACCTAAAATCTCCTGAACAATGTTAACCTGAAATTGTAGTCAACTGATATTAAATTCACTCAATATAGGAATTATCCCCTAGTAACCCATGTTAATCTGGACGGCTGGAAATGTGGGCAAAAATCCCAACACATCCCCCTTTCCTAGATTTCCAGCAAGAATAGGATCAGGACAGGAGAATACTGCTTCAGACACAAGTCAAATACTTCTTTGGTTCAAGCGTATTACAGTCAATTGGTACTCAACGCTGCTCAGGACAACCTTCAGCATGTAGTTCTCTTCCTCTTCCTCCTCGCTACTGCCTACTCAGAGCGTTGTCCCCATGACTTCTTTTGTGCCAGGCTTATCAATTTTACTCATGATGATGTTAATCCTGGAATCCAATTTTCCCCCATAAGCATATGACCCACTGTCAAATCCAGGATTCTTGGTCTGGTGTCCTCAATTTCCAGATTTTCCTACTCGTCCTTGACAGAAGATTCTTGCCATTGATGTTCATTTTGTGGCACAATTAAGAATGCTCATTTATATTTGCTATCATAACTTTCTTGTAATAACTTCATGGCTCAAATCATTCTTATTTCTTCTTTGTAGAGCTTATCTTATTAATTCTGAAATTAATTTCTCTAGAATTAGAGCTTAATTGGTTGCAGAGTTCATAATGTCAACTCTTTTAAAAGCTTTGAAATCCCCTCTCTTATATATAGCTTAAACATCAACTTTTGGAGTCTTGAACCAACAACGGCTTGATAGCATGTCCAATAAAGACCTTTGTCTTTTCCAACTGATGAGTCAATCTACGCAATGTAACCTCATCTATGGTCCTCCAAGGACTCATACTCCCAGTCAAGTATCAGGGCTAGTCTTTCCATGGAATTACTGGAAACAGTAAATAATCCCAAACAAAACCAGGTTAGTGATTGTCTCAAACGACATGCAACCAATCCTCACTCTGTTGTCATTTCCTGAGTTAAGTTTTTGATATTCACCTAGATTCAGCTCCATTCTTGGATACTCCTACCATCATCATTGAACCCTTGGAAGCAGTGCCCTCCGCTCTTGATCAATCATTTCTTGGCAGATTAGACTTGCTTATGGAGTTAAATATCTGACTCAGCCAGTATTACAAACAGGCTGTTAAGTCAACTAAACTATCATCAGAAAACGTGAATATTCTAAACTCCTCTATGTAGAAATGAGAACACAAGTAACTGAGCCTCTATCCTTAGCTCAGAACCCATCTGATTTCAAAAACATATTAGATTGAAATGTTGCAGCCTATGCTCTTAACTTTGGCAGCCAAGTTTCCTGAAGTTGGGACACAAAGCTTTCTACCTATACTGGCTTCCATCACTCATTCTGCTTTCTCTTCCAAGAAGCTCATTGTTGTCATCTTCAGGATGCCATTCACTCCCTGAATGACTATCTCATTTCTGGCATGTCCCATCAGTACCTTACCCTGATGGTTTTGATTAGGGGCATTATTTAGCAACCCCTGCCTAGTATCCCTTGCTCAATGCTGGCCCATATGTTTAATGTTCTTGATGAAGCTCATCAGCAAGCGCTCAAGACCAATCTTCTGGCTCTGGTGCCATATCAGGATTATTCAAGGTTATTTGCTGACTGGCTCTTCTTGTTCTGTTGCTTCTCTCCTCAATCTGGGGTATTGCATTTGACAAAAACTGACATTTCCATCTCTCTTCCTCTAGTTGCATTCTCACAGGGATCAGCCTCCGCTCATCGAACATGGCTTCAAGTAGGTTTAACCCTTGCTAGCATCCAATCTCACAAAAATTAGAAAAGTTTGTTTACTCCTACTGCGATCCATCCTCCCCCTGAGAGGTGACATAGGTGTAAGCATCCCTAATTTAAGGTAATTAATAAAAAATTATATAAATATATCTTTTTTTAGTGCATTTTAATTTTTTTGATATATTTTTATCAATCTTTTTCTACTTTTTTCTTCTTTTATATATGGGACATAACCTTCACTAAGTTCAGCGAACCATCTTTTTTGTTTATTCCCCCAAACTGGTTCCTATTTATACTTATACTGCCACTTTTATATGGCTCAGAGGACCTATCTCTTAAGACTTAAACATCTAGTTTGGTTCTGTGGTCCTTTTTTAGACTTAACAAAATCACCAGGACATATCCATATTAATGGTTCTTTGGTCCTTTGGAAACATTTTTTTATTTTTTTCATTGATCCATTGCTTTAAATACTTAGCATGGACTCAATTGACTATCCTTCCATCCAAGAGGTTCTTGATGGAATAGGCGTCTATTGCCATATTAGCAATAATCTCAAATGGACCTGACCACAATGAATCTAGCTTTTTCTTCTCCCAAAACCATTCGTATCACAATAGGTAACTCTTTCGCCTATTTAGTATTCTAATAAGGCCAGTTGGTTCTTATCATCCATCATTTTTGTCTGATCCTTTTCTTTAAGGTCATATCAAATGCTTACAATTGCATTTCAATCAGGATATTTGACAATTGGGTTAGGTACTGCTTGGAACTCATCCCCAATGTTGGTTCCACCTCTAAATAAAAAATCGGCAGCAACGCAGCCTTCCTTCCATATAGCAACTCAAATGGCTTTTTCCCATTACCTATGATGACTTATGTTGTATGCAAATGTCATTGAACTAAAGGTACATTACCATGAGGCAGTTCTTCCCTCTTAGCTTACTCATTGTTGTGGTCAGTGTTCATTGACCCATTCTATCATTACGTTTGTCTCTGGCTGGTAAGATACGGACATGACCCCCTGATCCCCATTATTTCATTCAATTGCGAATCACATGAGATATGAAATTTGACCCATTATTGCTCAACAAGACTTGCGGGTGTCCATGTTGATATACTACATAATTAGGATAAACCGTGCAGTGCTTATAGTGTCTACTTTTGCTAGGGCGTTAATCTCAACCCATCTTATTAGATGGTCAATTACAACTATGATGTATTTGACTCCCCTGATACTCGTGATTAGTGGTCCTATCATGACAATGGACACCATATGCCAAGAAAATTTAGGGCAGACAGTCAGTATCCAGTCGTGTTCTTGTGAGGCTTGTGCAACTGGCACTCCACACAACAATCCAGATAATCCGATACATTATAGTTGATGGATTACTAGTAATTACACTGGCAAATGTTATTAGTCATCTTCCTCAAGCTTCCATGCTCGACAACCTTATGAGCAGCTTGAACAGTAGGTTCTTGTTCTAACAGCTTTGGAAATATTAATTGCTTACCATCAATCATTTTAGAAACTTGTCATTTATGGTCTCAGTGTTTTCCATTGCTTTTCAAATAATATTTTGGATTTCTTGGGCTCATTCCTAATTTCTCCTTTGACCATTCTCTGGTTAGCTCATCCGCCTGCTGGTATACCACTTTTGACCATTGGTAACCTTGATAAGCCATCCACATTCGGATTAGAAGCTCCATATCAGTGGACTGTCTCATAATCATAAGCCTATAGCTTTAATGCCCATCAAGCCAGTCATCCTTCCAGTTCTCTTAAATTGTGTAGCCAACACAATGAGCAGTGGTCCATCACCACTTTAAGTGCATTCCATAAATATACACCCAAAACTGTTTACAGGCGTAAATGACTGCAAGGCATTTACGCTCAGTCAACAGTGTAATTTCTCTCAGCTTCTGAGAGTGTCCAGCTCACATATGCTACTGGGTATTCATCCCCAATTACATCCACTTGGCTCAAGATGGCGCCAATTGCTGTTAACAAAGCATCAGTCTGTATTATAAAATCACAACCAAAATTTGGATATTTCAAAGTTAGAGAATCTACTAGATAATGGCATAATACATCAAAAGAACTCTGAGCCTCTTCACTCCAAATGAATCTTTTTTGGATCCAATAGTATTTGTAAGAAGGGCTCAATGATTCTTGAAGATCAAATAAATCTTCAATAGTATCCAACCATTTCAAGGAACACTTGGAAATCAATGACACTATTCAGTACAGTAATTCGCTCTATGGCTTCAATTTTCTGGGCTTGCAGCTGCAGTCCACTTAAGTTGATTACGAATCCCAAATGTTCCAACCCTTTCTTATAGAAGTGGCACTTCCTCAGCTTGATCTTCAGGCTAGCCATGAATATTAATTTGAAAACTTCCTACAAGTGGTGTAATTAATCAGTTAATGTCCTACTAAACACATTTATATTATCCAAGTACACCAGGATGCATGACAACTTCTAGTCACTTAGTATAGCGTCCATGGCCCTCTGGAACGTTGCAGGCGGATTGCATAGACCTTGGGACATCCTATTCAGTTGATACAGCCCCTACATGGTAATAATCGCATATTTCTCTTGGTCTTCCGTTGGCAAATCAATTTGCCAGTGCCATGATATTAGATCCATTGTGGAGAAATACTTCGCTTCTCCAAATCGATCTAGCACATTGTCAATTCAGGTTAGCAGGTATAAATTCTTCTTCATAATCTTATTTAGCTTCCAATAATTGAGCACCGCCCAATTAGAGCAATCCTTCATCTTCACGATAAGGATAGGGCTCACTCTTGGAATTGATGACAGAACTAGAAGCCCATGCATCACTAGTTTACTGATTTCTTCCTCCACTACTATTTTGGCCGCCTTTAAACATCAAATTATTCTCATTCATATTGACAAATTATCCCAGTGTTGACTTTTGTCACATTCCTCATGCATCCCAAATTATAGTCATCCTGGGAGAATACTTCCTAATACTTGTCAAATAGCTCAAGCACATCCTCCTGCTATGTGTCTTTCAGATCAGCGAGTTGCTCTTGATCAACCAATAAATTGATACTTTTGGTCACCATGTCAGTAATTTCATTTAATTGAGGGTTCCAAAATCGTATAATTCCCTCAATTCAGCCATTGGTATTGATTAAAAATTGTGATAATCTGATTTTTATCAATCTTCATGGGTTTTTCATTAAAATTCGCCAGAAAAACACTAATTATCTCCATGACCTGGCATAATTATTCCAGGAGCTACCAAAGGCTCTACTCTGGACTTCTTCCAGGGGCTTCTGGCTTCTCCATACAGAAGCTCAGGTATCTCCAATTTAACCCCATTCTGACTATTATCTGTAGTTATGGCAATATGGTTCACAAACTCAATCCTCAACGGAATTCCCCAATTTTCCAGGAATTCCGTTGGCATTTCTTGTCGCTTCTGGCCAACTAATTGGTATTGAATTGGGACAAAGCATTCATTATAAACTTTAAATTTTATTCAAGGTAAGTTGACCTGAGGACAATACTGCATTGATGAAGGGAAGTCAAGAAAATGGGCAAGGATAATAAAACCCAGAAAACCTCCAAGTGCGGTGAATGATAGGCCAATAACTCCCTGGACCACCTTACTATTCGCTATCTCAGGTTGGGGCATTGGTGCGCAACTCCAACACAGTCATAGTTGTTCAAAACCCAAAGTTCATCTACTGGTGTTTGTACTTGGGGAGGCAGTGGTAGAGACAATGGCTGCATTGTAGATCAGATTGATAAAGTTATTTCTCCTAGTCAAAGGACCTTCCCTAACTTTCTGATAAACCAATGGTAACGTCTGACCCAATATGATCAACATATTAGCTCAAAGTTACATTTAACTCCATATTTTCATAGAAACTCCGTCTCAATCAGAATATCATGATTTTGGTTGTAGAAAATTATTGCTGGGGCGGATACCACTAAGGATTAAAATTGAAGTGGTAGAGTGATATACACTCCATAGGAGATGGTAATATTCAGCCCAGATGTCCCATATTCTTTCTTGTGTTCTAATTTGGGTGAGATCCTCATCTGCTTCACCAGCTTTGTTGAGACAATTTTGATTGGTGCTCCACTGTCAACTATCACCCTCACCCATACTCAATTAACTAGTATATCTATATAAGTACACTTTGAGTATTATAAAATCATATTTACTGAGTGTATAGTGGCATTATTAGCCAAATCAGGGTAAAAATTATTTTCGCTGATAAATCAGGATATGATTCCTTGATTGTACTATGGGTGATTGACAGGTTTGCTTCATCTAATCTGATATGGTCAAATTATTCTGGATTATCTGTAGCTCAAATATTATCCACCATTTGTCATGCATATGGTCGAGCAACTTCCTTAATTACCTCAGGGTCATTCCCCTTTGCTCTGGATCCAATTACTGCATTCACATCTAAATTGACCACTTGATATAGCTGATCCTGCACATCATCATCGACAAACAGATCACTAATGTAAATTTCTTCATATAAGATATTGGGAAATGGGTTTATCTGCAGCTCTAGACTATTCCCCATCTAGGCCATGGGCCCTTTTCCCGACTCCTGTGCTGGTTTGGCCTCATTTTCCTGGACCACATTGATCTGTTCTATGACTTCTTGCACTAAACAGTGAAGTTTCCTTTTCCTCCGTACTGAAAACAGTATTGTTCTTTCTTATTGTATTTATTGAACTCTTTGGCTTATTTCCCAGCACAGTTCAATTATTTGACTTCTTAGCACTCTCAGTACACTACATAGAATTTGAATTTTTGTACTGGACTCGGTTTGAAGCTTCTATTAGGGGCATCAAATGTAGCTCCTAATATCTTCAATTAATCTACAATCTGCAAGGTGGTAATCTCATTAGTTGACACAGAAGACATAATCTGATGTAATTTCAATAGGGCTGAAGGGCACCTTGTATTGCAATCCGTGCATCAAAATTGTACAGAACTTTTGCTCTGACCAAGATCTAAGATTCTTGGTATAAACAATCGGCGAAACATGCTAAGGATTCATCCTTCTGGAATTAGATTCTTACGAATTCTTGTTTGCACTTCAACATATGCGTGGGAGTTCCAAATTCTTTCATGATGGCCGCCTTGGCCTCTGAGTATGACCAACTGTCCCCCTTTAGATGGTGTAACACTAGGTCTTGACAATCAGTGTCCAAACAGTTCATCACCCTCAAAGCCCTTTGACAAAAGCCATAACTGACATTGGCATGTCAAATAATTGGAAAATTTAGGGGCGATATCCTGATGAAAAGTAGGTAATTTTAGCATAGCTTAAATTCCTCCAAAGTATCTTTAGCCACAACTATTGGTTCAGCTTCTCAACTAACTTTAGGAGTAATTTTGGGACTCATCTCCAAAAAGGCTGTAAATGTAGGCGGCATATTTTGTGGAATAGTCATTTTTCAACTGGAGTTCTTAGGGCCCTCTATTCAGTGTTGGTCGCCACATAGGGCTCACATTCAAATTTGTGAGTCTTCAACTCCTTGACTTGCTTATTCAGCAGCTCTATATCTGCGCTGAATGCCAATAATCTAACACAATCCACTTCATTTTCTGTTTTTGAGAATAATAGTTCTCAAACTAAATATCCTTCCTTTTATTTTAATGACGTTACTTTTCATAGTAACTTATTGCTGAAACTAGTGACATTTTTGACTCCTTACTCAATCTTGGTAGCTCTTTCCTCCAAGGAAGCTAGTTCTTAATGCTTCAAAAAATTCAAGGCGTTTTTGTTGATGGTTGCCAACTCTGACCAGAGTTTTCTTAACTCATCCTTGTATGACATCTTGCCATAGTATATTCTACTCAACTACAACCCCTGTAGTGAGCACCAATCGTTAAAATTCTAGGGTCTTCGCTTGTTCTCAAATACTAGCCTTTAAATTAAAAATTGCACCGGTTTGGTTTGTGAAATCCTCACGTTGTCTGATGATATGATATATGACTGATAATAGTATAAAGACTATTATCAGTAGTTGAATATATCACTAGTGTTTGTTCCAACACTTGACCCATATTTCTCCTTTAAATACTTAACATTTCCTCAGCAGGGATTTATTCCCTTATCCGCCTAAATTAACCACGCTCAGATCTTAGTTTATGGCCTATCCTCTGGTGACACAAAGTTGTCAACAATTTATATCTCAGCCCAGCTTCTCTTCTCAGGATCCTTGATCCTTACTCTTTATCCTGTTAAAGAGTCTAAATTTACACCACATTGAATTAATCTCCTTCAAGATGAATAGGACTAATAATGAATTCTGCTAATTATTGTTTTAAATTAAACTATTTTTTTACTAAGTAAATTTTTAGGGGAATTTATAGAGGGATTTCAGCGCCCAACCCTTAGTTGGCGCCTCATTAATGAAACATCAACTGTTGCCTTAGAATTACCCTTCGTCGTCTCATCAGCAATGGTCTTCCTAATCTTAGTTAGTAATCCATTGTCAGACGTCCTTGAGACCTAAAATGAAAAAGGTTCAGAAAACGCGTCCCTAACATTTTCTAATTGAGCCCAGCAAACTTATCATGTTTGGCGAGTGACCTGCTTAGGTAATGGGACTCGTTACCCATTAAGCAGGTTGTAAACCAACTGATCAATTTGCTAGTTGCGGGTGGCATCACTCGCCTTACAACTTGCTCATTAAATTCACAATCATTTGGTGATGAAACCCAACTAATCACAATTGGTACACCTGATAGTTATTCATTGATTAATTATTAGATGCCCCATTTCGTTGAAAACTCTGCCTGACGAGATCTTAAGCATTCACTCAGATCGATCCCTGACAGATCCAAACCAGGAGAGTACCTAAAATCCCCTGAGCATTAAAAACCAAAAATGGAGTCAACTGATATCCAATTCAATCGCTATAGGGAAGTATCCCTTAGCGACCAATGGTAATCTAGGCGGCTGGAAATTTGGGCAAAAGTCCCAACAAGCTGACTTTTTGATGAACTCAAAAGGCCATTCCATATATTCTACAGCTTGCTAGTTCATCAAAAAAGTGTTTATTATAATACAAAATGAGTTCATCTACAGTAGAGTGGGTTATGGCTGCTTGTCTGCGGTATACCATTCACAGGATCTTCTTTTCTAAGCTAGCAGATTGTAACATATTGTGCTTAATAGTTGTATTAAAGTCTTCACCAGCGTTTCCAAATGTTTAGTAGGAGTCATGGATTCCTTGAATGACACAATAATATAAAATTAAAGAAGCATGAGCTGCTTCCCATGAATTAAATCAAATGAGAATCTCATGTGGCCAAATGTTAATAACAATACAAGCAAAAATTGTGGAAGGCAGAAAAGTTTCCAGCTGGACGTCTTCACCATAATTATCTTATGAAAAATCCTAATAAGAAGAGCGCCTTGCTGCCCTTTGCGCCACTACCACCATAATCCCAAACCACCCTGCCATAGCCCAACAAATCCCTCATGCTCATACCACAGTGGCACCAGAGCAATTATTTTGTGCTCATGTTGATAATAAAAATAAGATTTGGACCTTATGCTTTGGGTTTGACCATCTTGAAAAATCCTACCTAAGCCACTTCCTCTGATGTGACTTCTAAACCCTTGCCAGAAGTGTCTGAATGGGATACTTTGTTGCCACTCCCACCCCCCACATGCACTTTTGGGGCCAAAGTGAGAAATTTTCTACCACCAAATTATCTGACCACATTCACCCAACCAAATCCAACCCATTTAATCAGAGTCAGGATTGGAACACCATTCGCACCCAAGCATCCACTCATTCACCTACTACCACCCACCCAAATTCAGCCTCCACTATTTCTGTAAACCCAAATCCTTGGGACCTATTGGACGAGGTTGAACCAGGTAAAATTATCATGAATGAGAAACTGGTGAAAGTCTTAACTATTATTATTAATGGGCTAAATTTTATAATTCTTAATTTGCAAATCCCTCTCGCCCAGATGCTTCGCTCCTAAACCCAATGTCATCCCAAAAAAGTGACCACCAGCTCGCCATAGCAGCGGTGGCCTCACCCCATTGCAACCACCTCCGCAAAGCAGTGGCCTGATAAGTTGCTCAATTCCATGAAGGGATGAGCACAATCGACTTCCCCCTGATTTACCTGAAGCAGCACAAAAAGAATTCATCAAATTGAAAGATGATGCCCTAAATGCTGTCTTTCTTGTTGCAAAACTAGCAGCATTCAACTTGTCTGATAAAACTATTGGCAAATTATAAACAATTCGGCTAGCTCCCAGATGCCCACCTTCAGGCTGAACATCATGTCACATAATTATTTGAGGTTGTCTTCTAAGCTGATCTTAAGTAAAGTAACCAATACTATTAACCACATCCAATCCCAGCACGATGATGCCCCAACGCCCTAGATCTCCGATTTTGCTTGATAATACAACCATTATGATTCTGTCATTCATAAAAAGCCTGTAAAAGAGCTGCTTGATACCCCCTCCCCCTCTACCATGGTGGGTTAGCGTTATTCCTCTCCATGCCTGGTTGGAGGTTTTGCTTTGTTTTGTTCTTCCAATTCTTTGGTTGTTTTGCTCAAATGAGTATTGGTAATTTCTGTCCCCTGGTCAGCATACCTCAAAAATTTTAAAATCTCAATGAGAGTACCGTTCACTCATTTGATGTTGCCGTTGGTCTCAGGGTGATGGGACGTAGACAATGCCCCTCATATATCCATTAAGTCATTAAACTTGTAGTTATCTAGGACGTAAAGTTTGTCCCATTATCCATCAGCAGAAAATGAGGGCATCCATGACAATAAACGATATCTTCTAAGATAAAATTAGTCATCATCATAGTGCTAAAGTCCCAGACCGCTTTGACCTCCACCCACTTAATGAGGTGATCAATAACCAATCGTTTTTAAAATTTTCCTGATGTATTGGCCAAAGAGCCCACCACATCAATAGAAATGGTATGCCATGCGGAGTTGGGTTTAACTAAAAGATAGGAGGTGGCTTTTTGGTAAGGTACATCCACCTGCCATGCCTTACATTATCAGAGGGTCTCATGAATGGCACATTTCATATATTCTCAATAGTGGTGGTATTTTAATATAAAACGTTTTATTGAAACTGCATGTCCTTTCATATTGTAGGCCACGATTATAACTTCAGTCCACTCTGTTGATTGGGGTATCTTATCTATTATTGCTAAACTTTAGTACTTTATAAAGCTTCCCTTTTTGGGAAACCGTGTTCTTTTATAAATTATATAAGTAGCCGAAAATTCCGCCAGTTTATTATTATAATATTGAGTCAGCAGTATATTAAATAATTCATAGGCAACATTGGCCATCAAGGCCACTGTATATAGTCAAGACAACCCATCAGCATTTTAATGCTTGATGCTGAGTCTATGCTGAATATTGTTATCGTAGGCTTGTAATTTCAAAGCTCACCTATTCAGCTACCCTTCTTTATCCTTTAGATCCTGTAACAAATGAAGAGAGGCATGCCCAGTTACTTTAGGAAATTATACTCCATGATTGTATTCTTGAATTGTTTAAACATGTAAGTAACTGGCACGCACTTCTTATAAGTTACCATATATTCAGTTTATGAATCAAGGTCAGCTGCAATAAGCCACAGATGCTTATTCCGTCAGAATCAAGGTAAGATAACATTGTCCCAATGATGGTAAAAGAAGCGTCCGTTTGAATAATAAACAGTTTAGCAAAATTAGGTTACATCAACTGTGGCGCTTGGGAGAGGTAAATACATGTTGTATCAAAGACTAACTGATAGTTCTCTATCCACTAAAATGGTAACACATTTTTGAGAAGGTGAAATAACGGTCATCTATCTTAATAAAGTTTTATAAGATCTGGAAGTGATAACCGATCATTCCTAAAAATACTTGAACGTCGCACTTGCTACTTGATTGTGTCATGCATTCATTAACTTCAATCTTCACCGGTGGGGGCTGCAATCCATGTTTACATATGAGAACCCTCAAATTTTTCAGCTGCTCATGAAAAATTACACTTACGCGCCCTGTTTTTAATCACCATTGGAAAGTCAGCAAAAAATATTCTTCTAGCTTTTGAAAATGATTCGTTAACAATCTGGAAAAAACATTAATATCATCTAATAAACTAGGACGCAGAAGATTTTTAAATTGCCAAGGATACTATCTATAGCACACTGAAAGGTCGTGGGGGCATTGCACAGTCCCTTCGGCATTCTAGTAGGTGGTAGAAGCCTAAGCTTAAATCATAGCACGTTTTTCCTGTTCCTCTTTGGGAATATCTATCTGACAATAGCCAAAAATTAAAACTATGGCTGAAAAGTATTACGCGCCGCCCAAATAGTCCAGCACATTATCAATCTGTGGTAAAGGTTAATAATCCTTTTTGGTATACTATTTTGCTTCAATATTATATTACCACGCAGTAAATACCATCCTTTTTCTTAGCACATAACACTGGAGAGGCCCAAGGTCTCTAAGAGGGCACTAACACCCCATGCTGCACAAGCTGAAAAATTTCATCATTAACGACTTCATTAACACCTTGGAATGTAAAATCAAATAAAGTCAAAATGGTGGATGATTACTGGTATTTTTACAGTGTATATTATCTTGTGCACAACCAAAATCACAGTCATCTTCTGAAAAATTAACACTGTACTTTTCAAAAAGAACTAGCGCTTGGTCCTTCTCCTCCTCAGTTAACCCAATAGGCTTCCCCAAGGAATTAGAGAAGAAAACATATTGTTCAGTACTGTTACTAACCCCTAATTTGTCAAAATGACCAAACATTCATGTTAAGGAACCTCTTCAATTGGTAGTAGGTGTATAAACGCAACCATTTTATGTCACTAATTCTGAATAGGGTACGCATAGAGATTGGCTAGCATTACCTGAATCTCGCCATGATTGGGATAAATAATTGTTAAATCTGAGGGCTGTCTACTTTTTCAGGGTAGTAGCTCTCTTCAGCTCTCTTGTTTAACTGCACAGGTTCCAAATATAACGTTGATTGTTTTTTGATATTAAAAGAATTTGGGTAGTAATAGTATGAAGGCTAGACTCAAGTTCTTTAAACTCATACTTCTTTAGGGAAAAAACGAAAGAAAGTAAGAGGGAAGGGCATGATACAAAAGATTGGCTGAGATTAAAAAGGACTTGAAATGGGGGCTGCTATCCATCTAGCATCCCTGACTTTTGCTGGTCAGCGATCACCATTGCTAACCATGGTTCTAGAGCTGACGGGCTTACAGGCCATTTAACTCTTAGTTAATTTGTTGCTAAATCACATATGATGAGCGATTCAGAGGGGAAAGCTAGGCGTATGGCTTTATAACACCCAGGGATAAGACGTGAAAACTTGGTGATCTGATGGAGCTGATTGAAAAACCCAAATATCTCACCACCAAACTCTTGTAGTGGGGACACTCATTGCTGAGACTTTTTCAATGAGAGCTGAGTGTACTAACCACACACAATAATGGTAAAGGTAGTCCTGCGCTGGATTAGGGATGTTTTCAGGGTCATTGCAAAAAAACAGGTCTTACAACTGGTGAAGCTCCTCTGACTTAATGTCTGAGAGGAGGTACCTCATCATGGACCAGTACTTACAGAAAACAGTGCACTAATAGCGATGGCCAATATCTGCTTCTGGCTCAGCACAGATGGGGCAGTGTTTATGTGGGCAATCCAGTCCACTATGTTTATCAGACTTATACGCATGGTGCTTTCGACAGGTGACTGACCTTTGTTTCAATGTGAATAGACGGGAATCAAAGCTTAAAATTAATTTATTTAGTGGTTTATTAGTTTTATGGCCCTCAGCCGTCTAGTCATTAAGACTTTTGGGGTCGAATAGGCTGTTTGATCCTGGGTTTTAGGAGCAGTTTGCCATATTTGGCCGGGGTTGACTTGAAACAAATTTTGATGGCCTTCCTTGCAAATTCTTGGCTGATTTAATTACTCTCCTTCCAGATACTTTGGAATTCATGGCATAATTATGGGATTTGATATCCCTATGAATCTGGTTGGCTTCACGCTATGAAGCTTTGAATGGCCAACCTCCTAGTCGCAATTCCTTATTCCACAACCACCAGTAGTAGGCGCTGTCTTTCCAGGTGGCCATTCTGGGGTGGGTCAACGTCCAGTCACGCAGTAAGCGTGAAAATACCAACACTTAAAGGCCCTGTGTTTGCCCAGTTAACTTTCTACGTGAGGTTAGAGAAGCGCATGTGCATCTTCACCAATCAGAGTAAGGACTTAGCCCATATTCGCCGTGTGTGGGACTCAAACAAGCAGGCTCACACCCCCTTTGCGCTTTTGTTTGAACAGGGTGTCAAGGGTAATTGATGCTGCTTTCGTTTTGAACAAGAGGTAGGTGTAAGCATAGTTTTGATTTTCTTCATCAGGTTCAGGCTCATCAGCATATGTGCGACGTACCAGAGTTTAGAGAAAATAAAGATGTTGATGACCAGCACTTTTTCTCAAGTTTAAGGCGCGTGTGTTTCCGCAGGTTATAAAGGCCAACAGGCTTGACAGTACCTTCTGCTCAGTTTCAAGTATCGCTAGACCTTTATGATTGAATAACATTCAGAGGTAGAAGATCATCTGGATGTTCTAAAAGATAATAAATCTGACATTGGGGATAAAATTGGGAATCCCAATCATCATTACCACGGTATTGTCCAGGTAACTTTCATGTTTGATGCTGATTGGTATAGGTTCAGAAGTTTTCAGCGCCTTGAGTTCGGTTGGAGAGATAATTCCCACCATGGTGTCATTGGTGAAGGATTGAATTTTTAGCAGCTAAGGGTTAGGGTGGACGAGGCCCCAGAGTTTCGCGTTCACTGCTGCCAAGATGATGTTGGCTGCATAGTTGAACAGGACTAGTAACATAGAATCATCATGGTGAAGACCCTGGCTAATCAGGTTATTAAATATAAAGCCATCAGCAACAATCATCTTTGTAGTAAGGTTTAAATACAGTGTCAAGATCCAGGAGCAGAAAGCGTCAGGATACCCACCACCTTCAATGCTGCATGCAAGAAGGGCCCTGCTACCTGATCATAGGCCTTCTCCATATTGAAAAACATAACAAATTTTTTTCAGATTTTTTAGTGTCCTGCAATACGTTATGGATGGTCTTGATAATGTCCCAGATGGTGATTCGCTTAATAAACCCTTATTAAACATGATAGAGGGTACGCTGTGATGTTGACATAAGCCTATTTGATAAAGTACACATTAGAAGTTTGTAGTAAGCGTTGGATAAGGCAACCGGCGCCAGTTCTGGAGTTGCCTTCAGAGTCCCTTTTTGTTCATAAATATAATCTAGGTCTCCTAGCCACAGGAATCAGGCGTTCAGTTCTCAAGCAGGAGTTAAAAAGGCTGGTGAGCTCTGGAACAATGCAGTCACAGAAGGTGCTGTAAATTTCTGTGCATATATTGTTGGGTCCCAGGAGTTTCCTCTTTAGTAACTTCATTAATGCTCATTTAACTATATCAATACTGACATCAGCGGATAGATTCTAGACATCCTCTGGCGATCAGACCCCTAGAAATGTCAAACAGTTAGATGAGGAAAGCAGTTGCTGCTTCACTTGTTTCTTGGTATAAAAATAGTTCGTCATAAAATTGTTTGATCTCACGCTTGATTCTTTCAGGATCAGAGAAAACTTTGCCCAGCGTAGTTTCCACCTACCAGATCTTGGCCTTGGATCAGATTTCCTTGAGGGCAGCCAGGCTCTCTTTATCATCGTCCCTGAGAGGCTTTGATACCAATAGGTAACATCACATGACACTCCGCTTCCTGTTTATGCATTAAAGACAATTACATTTGTGTGTTGTTTAGTACTCATTCAACCATTTTTGCTGCTCCAACAGGAAAGCTTCATACTAACCAGGACATCCTTCAGTTGATTCGCGGTGGCAGTTTGTTTGTAGGTTTTTGCTTTCTTAAACTTCATGCTGTTTCGCTTGATTTTCTTCTTTATTTGGACCCATCATTCAAGGGGATCAATTCCTGGTTGACGATCCATGTTAACAACCAGCTGATCAATGCCAGATTTACTTGTTTGGCGCTACTCCCCATCCCTCAGAGTGGGTGGTGTAATCTGCCACTCAATGTTCTTCAGGTATACCCAGGTCAATATCCACACTGACAATTAGATGGTCACTTTTAAAGTTTATAACGACTTTAATATAAGACATCAGCAGTTTGAGGTTGGATGACATGAGCATGTAATCCAGGAGTGAACCTGTCTGTGGTGCTCTGCTCAAATCATAAGGCCACATTGAGAGGTTGGCAGGGTCGTCATCCTCTTCATCAATCATAAGGCACATCCTCAACTTGTTCAGGTACTCTAGCATATCATCAGCCTTACAGTTGGGGTGCTTGTTCATTAAGAAACATATCCCAGCTTGCTTTTGTCCAACAGTTCAGGTATCCTGCTATGACCGTGGCAGCCCTGGTCTCACATCCAATAAAAATCGCCAAAGTAGTATGTTACCTGGGGCTTCAGTGAGGCATACACCGCAACCACTTGGAGACTTTATTCAGACATATGCCCTCACAGCTGCAGAGGAAGAATGTCTTAAGTTAAAATCTGCCAAAAGAAGGAAATCTCAGCCATTTACGAGTTTCTGATGACCCTCTTGCGATTTTAATGATAACAAATCTGAAAATATCGAGGATATCAGCCAAAAAACCCTGGATGATTCTTGGTGGAACCCCGTTAATTGGGTAACACCAGTTCCTAACATGTACGGGAACAACCTGAAAAATCAAATAATTGGATTTCGCCACCTGTTTGTTGGACTTCAGGGCAACCAGCAGAAGGTTCTCCCTCAACCATCACCAAGTCCTTCACACCACCTATGCGGGGGTCACCCCCTTTTATAGGCATGGCGGAGGTCCCCTGAGGTAAAATTAATTTCTCTAGTGGTGATTAGTTGCAGTACATCAGAACTTTGGCCGCATGGGTTTATACTGCCCCAAAACCCCAAATTATTAAATTCCCAAATTGTTACTCACATCTATCACAATCTGATAGGAGAGCTTAGTATATTTCCTAATTCAGAAAGCATTTAAGCTATTCCAAAACTATCCCCAAATTCCCTCAACCCTTGGATTTCAGATTATGTTCAAATCTGGCGTATATTGAGGGAACTGCTTTTTATCTTTTACCCCTTTTTTTACTAAATAAAATTTGTAAAAAGCAAGTTTCTTATTAGTACATTTTATTGAAAAATTTATTAAATTCTTTGTGGGATCCAGTGGCGTAAGCACCAGCAAGCACCCTTAAGCTGGATTCCTACAACGTTTACCAGTTTTTCTACTTGTAGCAAGTGCTAATAAGATCCATCTGGCGTGAGTTTTCTCCATGAATACCAGGTCTAAGTTTTTGTTCAGCGCAATAATATCCTCTTGATCTGTCCAAAGGGCTTTACAACTAATCTGGAGAGACCATGGGTGGCTTATTGCATCTTGATTTGAGTTTGGCACCATTTCTTTTTATGTGCTTGCTTGTGTCTCCAATATTAAAATTAGATCTATTATATTATTTACTTTAAAGTGGCAAAGTTTTCTCTTCCTCATCTGAATGCTCACCATCCCCCTAGCATTCGTGGTTGTTTTTCCCATTTCCGTTTGCCTGACCCATGGGTATGAGGATAATTGTGGTTTTCCAGGTTATTGATGGAATACAAACTGATGTAGGTGTTTTGGTGGTTATAGAAGCCAATGGTGAGTGCGGGGTATTTGCTCTTTGTGTTGTCAGTTGATGAAAAAATATCTCATTTTAGGTCAAATTGTGCACTGGAGGTTCTGTGTTCATCCTCATCTCTAAGCCAATTGATAATGAGGACCCTTTTATTAACAACTTGGGAAGCGCCTACCTCCTTCAGACTGAATGAAAGTATCTGCAACATTTGATGATCAAATGCTGAACTAGCTATTGGAATTGTTGGCAAAAAGGTCTTTTTTTGCTGGGGTTTGTTTGGCAAGCTTTTTTATATTAGCAGATTCAGAGGATGGTTGGTTTTCAGAACTTAACTTTTTCGCTGACAATTTGCATGCTGATTACTTACCTAATTTTATACTGTCAGGCTTAGGGGACCAATTTTTTGTATATGGGGATGAGCAGCCCTTCTTAGGCGATTTCTTGGGGCTAGTTTTATGCCAGAGCCATCCTCACAAACCGTTCACTCCACTTGAGATGGTTGAGGCGCAACTGGGTCAGGACCCATTCCCTCATCTATATTATAAGTTTCAGAATAAAGTACATGAATGGTTTATTGTCTGCTTCAGGTTACTTGACGTCCTCTCTCTCATATGCTTCCTTATGGGTGACATCTAGCTCCTGTTGCTGGCGCTTCATGTCCGTGACCTCCATAAGGTTGCGTAGTATCCACTCTAACTTTTAATCAGAGGTAAGTTTTTGTCCTGACTTTGATGACTCTGCCAACAGGTTCATAGTAATATTTGCGAGGGGTTTTTTTTCTTGTGGCGACACTGGGCCAACATGTGGCTAGTTTTCTAGCAGAACCAAAAAAACTGCTTTGCGTCTTTCTGTTAAATGTAGATGACTCAGCTGAGACTGGGCAGGCAGATGAATCTGAGAAAGGCGATTTTGTTTGACTTCATCCATGGAGCCAGCTTATATTGCGCCTCCTAGGTCTGAGCTGAAGATTCTTAGTGATATAATTGCCGCCACCTGCCTAAATCCCAAAATTTTTTAGTGTAAAATGTGAGTCCAGTCTGGATCGCCTCAGTTCCCATTCTCTTTCCTGATCTGTTATTAGGTTATGAAAAGTGACTCACCAGGAAGTCTGGCTCACGTAACAGTTCAGTTCTGTCCGCAGGTATACGCCTTTATATTTAATACTGAGCTCAAGGAGCTTCTTCCAGTCAAGCTTCCTGCAATTGCAATATTGTTGTACACGCGTTTGTGTACCCAGTGTTGGTCAAAGTCCCCACCCGTCAAGACCTCGTTTAGCTCATGGTAGATTGACATTATCAAGTCAGACCACTCACCTCTTCCATCAGCTGCAAGTGGATTCAGATGGCATTTTTCAGGTATGACTTGGGTGCCTGGAGATCCATAAAGCCTCCGCTAATATGTTTATAATGTAATTGATGTGGTTTTTGGCCCTTTTCCACGAGTTCTCATTGGTTAGGGCTATCACTGAACCTTACTACTTGGTTTTTAGTGGCCTTTGGTGCGTTATCAGGGGTTTTACCCTTCATAATCTAACCAAACAATTCGTTGAGGCTAAACCTCCTGTTCAAGGATGCTTTGACTTGGCGTATGTTAATATCACATCAATTAATGCTCTTGTTAATCTGTACTCTGATTTCAAATTATTGCCAGCCAAGGGCGTCAGCCAATGAGAACCCCAGCTGGTACCAAAGGAGGGCGGTTTAAGGCCTGCACATCAGGTGCAGGCACTTCTTAAGAGCTTCCAGCGTGATTGAGTTGTTCTGGAACCAGTCCCTCACTGTGACGCTTTTCCAGACAACGTTGGTGGAGATTCTCACCATAGCAGCATGAACATTTACTTCATTCTACTGGAACACCTCCATGTGAGCAAAGCTTCAGCAGCATATGGGGTGGCAACAGATGGCTCTGGGAAAGAATTTTTCATTCATGAATGGTCTTGATTTGAATGCCTGCTTTGAGCCAGTTGCGTCCGAGTTCAGGAGTCATGACCCCCTTCATTGCCGCTGATGCTTGTGGAAAACTTCGTTCTTCATCCATGGTTGGGAAAATTTGGAGGTGAACACTGCACAGTCCTAGTCGACAACCTCAGCAACAGTGGAGAAGTCTCAACAGATTTTTCATTTTGACTTGGGGAACGCATGGCTATGGAGAGTTTTGTGGATTGGCTTTGTTACCCCCAGGTCGGCCCATTCTTGAGCCTGCTCAATACTGGCACCTGAGTAGAATCAAATCTAAGTTCTAATGGGGTAAACCCATTGGCACAACAGTTGATAGTCTCTTCCAGAAATTAGACCTGGAAGGGTACCCACTATACCGCTTTCTCCTTTGTCTAATCTGCCTTGAGCAGGTCAGATGTAGTTGCTGGCATAATGCGAGTGTATGACCAGTGCAAGGCTTTGGTAGCCTTGAAACTGGCTGCAACCCATGGTAGAGCTCTTCTGGGGATAAAGTGGTGTTATACCACTCTAATGATATTTCAGCTGGGATGGTTTGGCGAACCCATCAGGGTGGTCAAAATGTTTGAGAAATATTTTGCCTGTTTAGTAAGCTCTGATGGAAGGAGGCCCGAGGTCCCAAGGCCTGGGCGAATTTTGCAGCTATTCTGTCTTATTATACTCCATAGCATTGGGGAGATCAATTTCAGCGTCCATCCAGGCTTTAGCGTTCATAGGCTTTAGGTCATCTTGGATGGTGGCTTTAATAGTTTTATGATCAAGTGTAAGCTTCATTCACTTGAGTGCATTTTTTGTTTGGACCTGTGAAGATTTGAGAAAGATTCCATGTCCAGCGATATTAGTGTATGAGCCATCATTCGGCGGCCTCAACAGAAAATTTATGATCTATTCATATGTCAGCAATGATGGGCGCAATGTCTTTTCGAGATCCACTGAGTTGCCATAGAGTATGAGAGCTTCAGTGCCTACCACTGTTAAATTTCATAAGAGGACACGACATGGTGTTCTAGCATATCTTTCTGCGTGGGCATGTATTTAGTGGGTGCCCAGGATGATGGTTTGACCCCAGTGGGGTGGCTGATCATTCAGGCAAGATTTTTAATTTTATTGATGTCTTTCCTGGGTTTCTGATCCATCAGACTCAGTACATGACATTACTGTTACAACATTTGGGTTATAGCCTGATATTTTATGTGAGCAATTTATACAAGTATGGTGATTATATTCCACTCCCTCAACTTAATTTGCCAGGAACGCTGCCCAACGATTTTAATGGGAGATCGGATTGGTTTTTGGCAGGAATTGCCCCTGAACCAACTGGCAATCGTTGGGGAACTAGCCCAAAATTTTTACAGGCGATTTTTTAAATTGTGTCAGAGTCAGATTCTATTGAGACTGAAACATTATTGGGATTATTTGTTTGTCACTTTTGGGTAACAGTTGGTCCCACAGCCAGGTTAAATCTTCCAGAGTTATTCCCAAGACCAATTGGCCTGAATTTACTGTGCCCCACATAATTCTCTTTGGTAATCCAATGGGCTTACTTGGGAAGAAGCTGTTGACTCTACCATAGGGGGTCCTAACAATACAAGTGGGCGGCTTTTTCTTGCTTAAGTTTGTACCTTCATCAACAATGTTTTAAAATTATTGGGAGTGATAACACCGTTGAGGTTGCTAATTCACCCTGATACAATCAGTTACTTGCAGCAACTTTATAGGCTTCAGCGGTGGGGGATGATCTGGGTGATTCACTTTTCTTTTCAGCATGGGTTGCAAAGTTTTTTTTATTAAAATAGTAAGCTGCTTAGGCGTAAAGTTGATGCCATTCCAATTTGATCAATAGCACCGTTGCTAACATCCTTTTTAGTGGGGTTGGCGGAAAGTCAGCCTGCGGGTGTATTCACCATTACAAAAACTTTATTTTCCTAGTGAAAAGAAACTGTTTGATCATAAGTAGGCCTTCTGTTACTTTGTGCTAGTACTTATGGGCAGAGAGTCCTACTTGTGCTGGAATTAGTGGCTGAGGGCACTGCTCTATAGATGCAGTAGCACAATAGCAGGCGGATTTATTCTATCTGGACATGGTCAGTTCCCTTTTTGATTCAAAAAGTGAGCTTATTGAGAGAAATGTGACTATTACTCAAGTTGAGTACTCTTAAAGCCATGTTGATTATTAGATCCAACGCTAAACTTGTGCCTTCTTCCTATTGAAAATATCTCTAAACAGATAGGGAATTCTTCCCAATTCTTCTCTCGCTGAGATGGCGGAAATCTGATAAAAAACAAAAAAACCTAAGGATATCCAATCCTTACACTCTTATCCTAAATAGTAAACTATATAACTATTGCATAAACAATTAATTTTATTTATTTATGGTCTGCTTTATTAATAAAGTAAGTTATGTATAAGGAAATTTGGTGCCCACCTCTTCTGTTGGTGCCCAATTGGAAATGGCAGCCTTCGCCAATGATATAACCCTCCATGGTTGCGCTCAACAATGATCTTCCTCATCAGTTTAATTGGGTTCTCTTGCTGACTTAAAATGTGATCCTCCTGGGATTGAATAGAAGAACATGTACCAATACTTTCACTCAACCCTAGTGATTCACCCTTATCAGGTTAGCACCCTGCTTAGTAATGGGACTCTTACACATAAACAACTGGTTGTGATACCTAGAAAGTGAATTGCAAGTTGCTATCAAAACGTCGTTGATTGGCTAGCAACTCCTAAAATTCTTAGTCATTTACAAAAAAAACCTGATAAACTCCTACATAATAATTTAATCATTGTTACTAAATAAACAGTTAGTCAGTAGGACGTACAGCTACCAACCGAAGGTTGTGGGTTCAATTCCTGCCATTCACACATTGATTGGGGTGCCAGCCAAAGGAATCTATTGGTGGTTAGTAAGTATGTAACACGAAAACCTTACCCATGACGTAACCAGAAAAATCTGAGTCCCAATCCAGATGTGAAAAAAACTTTCTATGACAGAGTTGACGCTGCTCAAGTTTCATGTTGATACTTTCTTTCTCTATTTCAGTAATGTCTGTCCCCTGGTCAGCGTGCCTCAAATAAACAAAATAAACAGTTATATTGCTTGTTATCATTGAGGACAATCTTAATGAAACATCAACGATCCAGCGATTTACTCAATTTTTGTTTGAGATATTTCTCTGAACAATAGCTACTGTGAGAGATGATAACTCCAACGTCAACAAGCATGTTCATCCCTAGCTGATAATCAGATACTTCGATATTCAGATCAAGCTGGTTAATGTGGGCATATTAAAATCCACTCACTTCCCCCCGCTTGACCAAGTTATCCAGCAGGAAGAATTTTTAAGAGCATACACTGCTTTGTTTCCAGCTGGAACCAGCAGCATTATTTACCTTGGTTTCTTTTAATCCATTCCTTTTCCCTCACTTGATGCATCTTCAAGTACTCCTTCTTCTTAGCGTGTTCCCATTCCATGTCATTCTTTACCTTGCCTCTGCAGAGTGCAGTTCTCAAAGCTTCCTAATGCACTAGGTCAGTTCAGCTATTGTTGCCAACACTGCACTTCAGCTACCTATACAAACCCCAGGTGGGTTCACAATAACTTCTAATTGTTATAATTTCCTCAATCAGCTTCCTTGAGTCCTGTTCTCACTCCCTGGGACTACACATGTCAGACCCAGTTTCAACTAAGCTTTTAGTACTGATATTTTATTTACTATAGCACCTTGGGACTACTTATGGCAGACACATTATTGACCTGAGCTGGTCCTACAACAATATAAGTAAATACCACCAGATGATTTTAATGGCAAAGAAATAAATTTAATAAGTTTTTTTGCACTTATTGTATATTTCTTATATTTTTTGTGTACTTTTCCTTATATTATTTTTTATATGTTTCCTTTTAATGGTACTTAATCTATCACTAGGTTTAGAACCATCTATGTTTTTCCCTACCCTGACTCACAGGTTCGTTTTTTACTTAACCAGCTATAATGGATCAGATGTCTATTTTTAAGACTTAACTAAATATCATGGTTCAGTGGTCCCTTATTGGGGATTGACCAACACTAGGACTTAACCTAATGTTAGTAGGTTCAGAGGTACCATAAGGAACTTTGCAATGATTTCTTCTAAATTCAATATTTTAGGTATTTAGTAGTACCTTCTTCACTATAAATCCATCAGCAATATTTCTTGGTGTATAAGCATCTCTCGCCAACTTGGCAATAATCTTGAAAGGTCCCATTCATTTGGAATTCATTCCTAACTTGTCACTGCTTTTTATAGGTCCAAATTTCATTACATCTTTTAAGCACTGGCACTTGCTTCCTCTGATGCCATAGTATGCGACTTTATCAACAATTGCCTGTTCTGTTCAAATATTCTTATCATTTTTCTTTATAGATTGATTTTTGGCATTCTTTGCCATCCTTAACCTTTGATTAATTCTACCAATAGTTTTGGGAATGAACACATAATCATGAAGATTGGTATGGAAAAATAACTTCATCAGATATCAACTTGAATTGGTTATCTTCACTATCAGCATTTCTTGTCTTTTTCTTTAATTTATATGTAAAGGTCAAGCAACTTCATCCACATTTTCTAGATTGATCGCCTTTTTTGACTTTGATCTCATGATTACATTTATACTTGACATTGTATCCTAATAAAATGAATTCTCCCTTAGGTGCTCTTTAAAATAAAACTGAAGCATCTGCTACATTTGAGAAGAAATCCAGTGGACCAGGTTTCCTTTAAGTGCTATATCATTCCGCATATATACTGAAAAACCTTTTCATAAATCTTGAGAATCTTTATCCTCCTCTTGAGACGTCACAAATTTTACATTTAACTTCAACTTCTTGCTCCAACATTGGTTGGCGAAGTGTACAGGTTTCCCACATTATGGCAGCAGATTGGAGTCTTGTCCGCTCAATATTTGTCATTTAGGCTTGTTATCCATCAAATCTTGAATTTGTTAATCGGTGGTTTTTTCATTATTTTTACAGTGTCATCTTTAATTTCACCATAGTTTAATCCTCATTGGCCAGAAAAAACCCCATAAAATCTATTAGGCGCATCAAATGTCAATTCTAATATCTTCATAAATTCTACCATCTGTGATATGGGGGTCATATTTGTCACCAACAAAACCATGGCTCAGTGTAGATTTCTGTAGGGCTGAATCGCTGAATGAATCACTATACACGCATCAAAATCTGATAGTACTTTCGCCCAAACCAGGATATATAACTCCTGGTAAAAAAACAGTGAAAGCATCCTAGGTCTCATATTTTCTGAACTGAATACCCATAAGCTCTTATCTACAGTTTGCCATTTCCAGGACTAAAAACTCAAGCATGATAGCATCTTTGACATCCCTGCAGGTTCAGTTGTCTCTATTAAGATAAGGTAACAACAGATTCTGGTAATCGGTGTCCATGCAGTTTATTATGGTTACTGAATTTTATCAGTCAATAAATCTGAAAATTGCATTTTATATAGCTGTAAAAATGTAAATGCGTTAAATCGATAAAATTTGGGCAACTTTGGCATATTCTGAAATTTGTCTGACGCTCCACTGTCAGGAGATTCCTGCCCAACAACACTACTAATAATTGGAGCTTCTTCATGAGTCATTTCCCAAAATAAAGCATATGATCTTTGCATTTTTCATGATAGGCATGCTTTCCTGACTAGATTTTTTTGCGAAATATCTTTGGCTTTGTTTGCCTATAAATTAGTATAATTGATAGTTTTGATCTCTAGTTCCTCCATGCACAAAATTTGTGCCAAATCTTCTTGAATCTGGCAACGTGTTCTCTGTCCACTTTTCAATCAGCTTACAGAAAAAAATTTCCTTGATAAGCTTATTGTCTTTTTCTTTAGGGAAGTGACCTACCCATAATGATCATTGTCAATCTTCCCAACTTGCTCAACTTCCTCCTCTGCTTTGGTCACCTGTTTTTTCAATGCGGTAAGATCAGCTGTGACACTGAGTTGAAATCCTTATTATATGATGGTCTCTAGTTCCATCCAAAGCTTTCTTAGTTCAATCTTGTAAGAAATTCTTAGTATCTTCTTATATTATCTTTGACTTTAAACACTCAACTAACCCTGTAATGAGCAGCAAATGTTACAATCTGTGACCTTTATAATTTTCAGGTTTGTAGCTCACTTTAGCTCCCTTGTTTAACTGCTCAGGTTTTGATAAAAGAATTTGTTAATTGTTGATATTAAATGAATTTAGATAGTAATAGTATGAAAACTGCTACACATGTTTAGTGCTCTTTAAGCCATGTTGAGTATTAAGTCCAACGCTAAACTTGTGCCTTCTTCCTATTGGAGATATCTCTAAACAGATAGGGAATTCTTCCCAATTCTTCTCGCACTGAGATGGAGGACATCTGATAACAAACGAATAAACTAAGGATATTAAATCCTTACACTCTTATCCTAAATAGTAAACTATATAACTATTGCATAAACAATTAATTTTATTTATTTATGGTCTGCTTTATTAATTAAAGAAAATAAGTTATTTATAAGGAAATTTGGTGCCCACCTCTTCTGTTGGTGCCCAATTGGAAATGGCAGCCTTCGCCAATGATATAACCCTCCATGGTTGCGCTCAACAATGATCTTCCTCATCAGTTTAATTGGGTTCTCTGCTGACTCAAAACGAAACTCTCCTGAATTGAATAGAAGAACGTGTCCCTATACCTTCACTCAACCCCGGCGATTCATACTTATAAGTTTAGCAGTCTGCTTAAGTAATGGGACTCTTACCCATAAATAGCAAGTCAAAACACCTAAAAGATTAAATCACATCTTGCTATCTATCAGACAATAACAAGCCTAATATTGTAGTAAGAGTGTTTTGGCTCATGATATAGACAAAATTGGCCAAAAGACCCTGGCTGATTCTCAGTGGAACTCTTTGAATTGGGGCATTACAGTTACCAATAATACCGGCCAAATAGCATGAGCTTAGGTAAGCAAATTTCACTTATGCGGCGAAATTAGGGGAGTTCATTGGAGGTTCCTCCTCAGCCCACTTCTAGTTCATCTCAAGCACCTAAGCGGGGACCACCCCCTTTTATAGGCCTGGTAGGGTCCCTCAAGGTACAACTACTTTCTCTCATGGTGATTGGTTACAATATATCAAATCATTACTTTTAGGTATTCCCTTGCATATGATTTACCCTCCATCTGCCGTTTAAAGTGAAGCGAGGTGAGTTCACACAACTCTGATAGGTTGACATCCCATATTTTTTATTTTAGGTTCAAAGTTACAATTGATTTATGCCTACCTCAGTCTGAGCCCAAGTTAATTTAAATAATTAGCAGTATATTATAAACTGGGGTCTCTTTTCACCTGATTGCCTCTTATAATAAGCTATATAAAAATACAACCTTTTAGTTTTTATTAGTGTTTAATTTTTATTATAAGTGAGGCAGAACTCCTCTAAAATTTTGTTGGAAGTTAGGCAATAAGGGCACCAGCGTTCATCTTCCTCACCTAAAATCAAACAAGTGGTGCTCACTAAAGGTGTACCTGTACACCAAAAAAGCTTTTACCAAAATGGAAGTTGGAAGGTCATCTAACCCACAACTCCCCCACTGCAAATAGCCCTAGGCTAGCCACTCTGGAACACCAGCTCTCCATTGCTTTATCTCGACTCAAAAGGCTTGAGCAGCACTTTATTCATAACCCCCTTCAAAGATAAATTTACCCCAGGTGAGGGCAGTATTGCCTCCTTCCTCCCCGTTTATAAGTCCGCTATGGAAGGAGCAAATGATCAACAAAAATCCCAGTACAACCTTCCTTGATTTAGTCGCCTAGCTCAAGAATGACTGGTTCCCACCATGATCAACCTCAACTCCTGGTAGGAGGTTAAAAAAGCACTTCTTGACGAATTTGGCTCCCATCAGAGTTTACAATGACAAAAACAGGCCTCTATGTGCCTTAGTCTGAAAGAAGGAGAAATGATCACCTCGTTTGTGGAGCTTTTCTAAAGAGGAAGCTCAACCTCTGCTGCTTGACAAATTGATACCTCTTGACGACGCCATTGCTGTTATTCTAAGCTGGTTGATGTCTCACCCTTATATGGCTCAGAATCTTATCTCTGTAAAGCGCCACCTCTGGACTATCAGATATATTAAGGAGGCTCTGCTGGAGGTTGCAGATATGTATAATGCTGAAGATTTTTCAGCTGTTGACTCTACACCCCAGGTATTGACCCTTGAGAATTGTTCAATCAAAGCCCCATCAAAGGAGGCTAAGATGATCCCTATGAGTCCCCCTACGATGGTTACTACTCTGAGCCCAGCAATATATTGCAGCTCAAACCTAACCTTCCTCCCAGCAAACTTGAGGTGCTCAAGCCAGTAAATCAGAGTACATCCTCTTTAATAGGGCTGCTATCCTTGCCCTTCCCATCTTTTTCTCCAGAGCGGCCTTCCCAAGTGGTTCCAAAGCCTGCTTATAAGCCTGTCGGAAATCAAATAAATGGATCTCTCCAATGATTAATCATTCATTGGGATAAAATAGGCCATCCCAGCAGAATGATTTATTGACTAAATTTCGTGTTTATTAGGTAATTGCTAGGATGTTGCTCCCCAGATTGGGTAAGCAAATCTAATTATTCTAACGAGTTTAGAAGTTAGACAAGTGGAGCCAATCAATGCTCAGATTAGCAAAAGAATTACTAGTAACTAGTAGTTGAGAATGATCTATTTGTTTCAATTAAGTAATGTCAGTGGTACCTGACTATTTTTAGTTTGAGGCGGCTGAGGTCGTTTCTAGCACCTCATTTATTATAGTCAAAATAATTTCCCAAGAAAGGTGATCCAAATGATCAAATACAATGATTTAAAACATGTGTCAGCGTAAAGTCAAGATGAACCAAGTTACCCAAGTGACCAAAGATTTTTCAAGCGCACAATAATTAATTCAAAGGTTATATCCAAAATTTAAGTTTATTTATATTAATCATTTATATGGCTCATCAGTGAATTAAAGCTGAGTAAAGCCAAAACTTTTAATCAGTCATTGGGAAGGACAGAGTGAGAGGGCCAACATCAGGGAAGTGAGTAAGCACAGCAGAAGGATGAGAGATTGGTTGGCTCTAAAGAAACAGTGGAAAGCTGATAGGTTGGTGGTGGGAGCAGTAGCCTTTTGTAAATAGTATAACTACCTGCACTTCTCTTTCAATAAATATCTCCCTTTGCTTAATCTACTTTTTAATTTATGTTTATATTTTATTTCGTTGGTAGAGGAGCAGGATGAGGGATCCCTGAATGGCTTGGGTGACATTCCAAGGGGTCATCCAGCGCTGCTGGCCCTGTCACCTAAGGCGAAATGGCAAGGGCTGTCAAGTCGTCATACTTGTTGGCCTTCCAACTTGAAGAGCCCACAGTCAATTTTCCAACAGTGGTGCTCACTACAGGAGGGTTCTGCTGGTTTGGTGATGGAGTAGCTGACAGGTGGGTGAGGAGGTGGTGGAGATGTGCTGCCATGGTTAGGTCCCAGCGATTGTTGGTGAGGAGGGGATAGCCCTGGACGCCCGCCACACAATAATGCAGGAATCAGGAGGATTATTATGTGCTTAAGTGAGTGAAATGTTTTAAATTTACCGGGTGGATTCCTCCAATGTTTAATTGTTATTTGGGATGAAATAGGTCAATCATGGTGGATGACTTATTGACTAGTTTTTGTGGTTATTAGGTGATTGCTAGGTAGTTGCTCCGCAATTTGGATTGAGCCAAATTCAAATATCTCCTAAGTTTGGAAGTTAGGACAATGGAGCCAATCAATTGCCCAAATCAGTAAAAGGATCATTGTCAACTAGTAGCCAAGGATGTTTTATTAATATCAATTAAGTGATGTCAGAGGAACCTGACTAATTTGAGTTTTGGCGGCTGAGGTTGTTTCTGGCGCATCATTTATCATAATCAATTATTGCTTAATAAAGTGATTCAAACAATCATCTACAATGAGTCAAAACATGTGTCAGTGTGAAGCTAAGATGTCCTGAGTTACTCAATTATCCAAAGATGTTTCTGGTGCATATTAATCAATTAAAAGATTAAATTCAAAAGCTGACATTTATTATGTTAATTATTTATATGGCTAACCAATGACTTAAGCCATAGGATGAACCAAAACTAATAATCTGTCATTGAGAAGGACAGGGAAATAGGGTTGACGCCAGGGAAGTGAGTAAGCGCAGCGGAAGGCTGAGAGAGAGTGTTTGGCTGAAAGAACCATCAGAATGCTGATAGGTCTGTGGTGGGCGGTGTAGCCCTTTTGTAAATAGTATAAATACCTGGCGCTTCCCTTTCAATAAATATCTCCTTTTCCTAATCTACCTTTTGAGTTAAGCTTTTCATTTATTTTATTGGTTGTGTCAGGCAAACAGCATGTTTAAATAGACTGGCCTGCCAGCATAGGTTTTGAAGCACCCAAATGGCGAACCAGAATGCCAAAAGCACTGCTGCTGGTATGACAGTTATAAAATTAGAAAGGAGTTTTACCAATAATTGCAAACAAACCATAGTCATGTACAGACACATAATGAAATACAGGTTAAATATGGTCATAAACCCTGAGAGGTGTTGGAATGCCGGTGGAAAGGGCAGTTAATTTTTCAAGATAAAAACTAAAGTTGGGGAAAGGATTTTTAAATGGAAAATAAAAAAGAAAAGTGACCAACAATTTTCTCAGTGAGATGCAACTGATTAAATAGTGGTTGATTGATGTGGGATTAAGCTGGAATCAGGTCCCTCAAGTTTGACCTAACCAGCGAATTTTTCACGAAAGAGGACAGATAAGCTAAATGGAAACTGGCATCAAAGGATTAGGTGGCATGCCAAGTCGCTGTCAATTTGACCTTGAACATCTGAACTGAGGCTCAACTGCATTTATGGAGGTTGGTTAATAGTGTCTAGCCCAACGAGCAATGGGAATTTCCCAGGGCAAACCCATGTAGGGGCGGTCCCAATTGGTTGGAAACAGGTTTGGGATGCCCAACCCACCCTCGCTCAGTCAGTGGGCTGTTTGTTCATTTAAAAGAGTTGCATCAGACACAACTCCTGATTTGCTAGATAGAAGCTAAAAACTATCGTTGATGGTGTCTGATGATGCTTCCTGCACGTCAAGGATCATCCCCAACGATTTTGAGAGGGGGTTAGTTTTGACAATTGCTCTGCTAGCCAAATCAAAACCATCAGCAAATTTACCCAATAATTTAATCTTAATCCCTCATTGATTATGAGGTTTCCAATCATCTAGCTTGATTTCCGTCAGTTTCAGACCAACTAACTTTAATTTGGCGATCTCAGCACAGATTTCCTTAATCCAGCTAATGAGTTTGGCTGAGGAGAAAGAGGATACCAGGGAGGGATCTGAAATGGGAGGTCTGTTATTCAGAGCTCGTCTACCACATGGGTGGGGTCGCCCTGGGTGACGAGGGTACAGCCACCCTCTTTCAGCCCCTTTTTACTTGGAAACAAAAAGAGCGACTGATCTACACACAGGGGACGTTCCCCTGGACTTACATCTACCCTTTTTTTCCAAAGGAAGGGCACAACCACCAGGAAACTGCACAAGAGCCACATTTTTATGAGCCTTGGGCAGTTTGATCGCCATTACCATTGCAACTTTTTTTTGGGGGGGATGGAGAGCGTTGGGGTGAGACTCATGAAACGCTTCAACCAGTTCCATGCAATTAGCGCAATCGTGAGCCTAACCCAACTGTTCTCATAGGCTGGATACCCTTCCATGCAATGAGATAAACAAACTGAACACCGGCATTTGTGGGATGCCAAGATGTTTTCCACCTTGGCTTCTTCTGCATCCTGTATCACAATTGGTTTGGGTTCAGCGGGGATGATTCCCTTGAACGGGGACAACTGAGACATGTGGAAGATGGGGTGCTTTTTACAATGAGCTAACAATCTTAACTGAAAAGCACTATTGCACAAGTTTTCCTCCACAAGGTGGGGACCCAAACGCTTGTGTGGGATCCACCAACAGATGTCACAAATAATTTGTTTAAAGTGAGAAGTTTACTTTATAATAAAAGTATAAATAGCGCTTTGTTAAATTTTTTTAAGTTTTTTATTGTTTAGGCATGGCAACCCAAAAAAGGTCCTTTTCTTGATACTAGTTTTTCCTATTTAAACTAGTTCAGATTTTGAGACCATGGGTATTTGAGGCAAAAGAATATAGCTGAGTTATATAAATTAGGAAATATAGGCTTTTGGCCTATCAGATCGAAGATAAATATTTTGAGGTAAAACTGACTGTGTGGTAACGATTTGATGAATTGTATCCAATCACCAGCGAGAAAAATCTTATCACCTCAGCGGTGGTCAGACTCATGTGGTAATGATTATTTAATTTGTACCCAATCATTGATGGTTAAAATCTTTGCACCTTGGCGGTGGTCAGACTCAGGTGGTAATGATTGGTTAAATTGCATCCTATCATCATCAAGTAATATCTTCTCACCTCAACAGTGGTTAGACTCATGTGGTAATGATTGGTTAATTCATACCCAATCATCGACAGGTAAAATTTTAACACCTTGGTGGTGGTCAGACTCATGTTATAATAATTGGTTAATTTTTACCCAATCATTGATAGTAAAATCTTCTCACCTCAGCCGTGGGCAGATTTGTGTGAAATCAAACACCCCAAATTTGGCTGAGAAGTCAGAGTAATCCTATTATTTATTTTTAAATTTTGAAATTTATTGTGGGGAAGGCTGACCATGGGTTGGACGCTTCCGAATTTGACCTGAAAGAGACAACACTTAGTAACAGGGAAGGCACCCCAGAGAAGCGATGCTATCTCTTGTTGACAGCGGGAACGCCAACTATGGGGAGGAGGAGGGAATGTGAAAAGGGGCCGTAGCCACAATTGAACACGTGTGGAGGAAGGGGTCTGATTTGATGAACCAAACTGGAAACCAGGAGGAGACCAGCTGTTGGCGGCGCGGTGGGAGGTATCCAAACATCCACATATGAAAGTGGTCCACTAGATGAGACCGGAATCTGTGGACAGCTTCTGGGAGGGTGGGGGTGGAGCCTGCAATGGCTTCCAAGACAATCGTGTGGATAGTCCACATGGCGATTGCAACCACCAGAGCATGGAGGGAGGGTGGAAGGGGGGAGGCCATTGATAAAGCAAACATATCTCTTGACAGACTGTTGGGATGTGTTTGATCCTGGCCCAGCAGACATTAAACTTCACGCCATATCACTTTAAAGGTAGGACACTTCTTCAGGCGGTGGAACAGCGTTCCATAAAGGCCACACATGACGCAGGATGAGTGTAAAGCGTTAGAGCGCTCAGCCATATGGTACACCCACCTCAGGCAGCGCCACACATGGGAGCGGATTTGAGGCTGCAACAAAGGATGGTCAGCGTATTTCCAAATAGTTTTTTGGGTCTCAATGGAGTATGGGATGTCCATAATGTCCAGGTAATCCACCCTGGATAGGACATGGGGCCGTGTGGGGATCACGCCATCTTGGATGGGTAGCCCCTGTACCTCCTGTGTGAACTGAAAAGAGGGGCGGCCTCTCTGGGCTGTATGTCCACTAACATGAATTCTTCACTCAGCGCTCCGCATGGAGAGGAGGATTTGTTTGTATTGGGTTTTAGTACCGTGAGGACCTGTGGCTGATGGGTGTGAAGCCAGGTATTTCATCAGGGAGTGGGGGTTCGATGGATTGTTGAGGCCCAAGGCGCGGGAGAAGTTGGAGCAGGCTGCACGTGACCAGCGTTGGGAGGGGAGCGTAGGGGCAGTTACAGCCGCGATCCAGGTACCCAAGATCTTGCCAGTATAGGCTCTGAAGTCAAGCAGGCCCATGCCACCATGATGATAAGGGCCAAACATGACCTCTAGTCATACTGGTGGAGGGCGCCTGACCAAAGCCATCCTTGCAGCAGGGCATACAAGAATTTGAAGAAGCTTGGGGAGAAGGTAATGGCGTGGGCTCCAAACCAGACTTTGGAGAGGAGCATAGAGTTGGCCAAAACAACCCTGCTAGTAAGGGAAGTAGGGTGGGCTCTGAGGGAGGCGATGCGCTTCGTCACGTTGTCTATAATACAACTCTCCATTACCGCTGATGCGTATCCGCCTGCCTCCACCCACACGCCTAGATGGCGGACCAGCCCTATGGTAGGGCGTGGCATGAAGGGGAGCACCAGTGTGGCGGTGTGGGGTGAGCTGGGAGGGCGAGCACGTGTGCGAGCAGATGGGCCAGGCTGGGCACTGGTTGCAGGGGCCCAGCAGGTTTGATACCAACCAAGGAGGATGATTTCGGTTTTGGAAGCATTCAGTGCAGCATTACTTACCCGGGAATACTCCTGGATAGAGCTTCAAGTGCGCGTGTATCTTTATAATTAGACACCCCAACCACACAGTCATCTGCAAACGCCATCATCTTTACTGGTGCTTGGCCTTGCGCATGGACCCCAGTGAGTCGGGCATTCACTTTTCAAAGTAGTGGGTCAAGGCTGAAGTTGTATAAGAGTGGGCTAAGGGGGTCCCCTTGTCGCAAGCCCCTTTAAGGGCGGACTACTTCCATTAGGAAGCCAGGGCCACGCACTGCCATTGACGCAGATACCATGAGCAGCATTACCCAGTTGATGAAGCGAGGGGGTAAGCGGAATTGATGGAGGCAGGCCCTGAGGTATTCCCAGTTTACTCTATCATAGGCCTTCTGTTGGTCCAAAGAAACAAGTGCCCTAGAGGCTGTGGACTGGCATGCGTTGGCCACAGAGTGCACGTTGTCCCAAATTGACCTTCTGGGTATGAAACTGAATTGTTCTGGGGAGATGGTGGCAGATGCTACAATCCCTAAACGGTTAGCCATGATTTTTGTTAAAATTTTTGTATCCATGTTATTTAAAGAAATGGGCGCCAGTTGGCTAAGTCTAGCTTGTCCCCTTTCTTGAAGAGTGTGACGGTGAAGGCCTCTTGTCCTTCTGGCAGGAGGCACGTTTCCAAAAGGCTCTGGTTAAGTGAGGCAAGCAGTAGTGGGGATATATATTTGAAGTACTTTTTGTAGAATTCATATGGAATGCCATCTGGGCCTGGGCATTTCCGGTTTGGTTCACCGTGGATGGCAGTCCATAATTCGTTCAGAGTAATCAAATTCATTATTTCTGGGTATCAGGAAATGGTGCAGATGTGGGTTCAGTCGAGAAATTCTGCCACTTCAGCCAGCTGAATTGGATCAGATTGATATAACTTGGAGTAATACTTCTGTGTTTCAATTGCCACTTTGGCTGGCATATACGCAATGGAATTATCCAATCTTTGCACCTGTGTGCAGGCCACGCTCTGGCATGGTGCGAAATTTTTTTAAAAAAAATATCCGGTGCACTTATTGCCTTTTGTAGTACATTTGGCCCTGTACTGAACACAAACCCAATGTTTGTGTTGCCTTTCGAGTGCGTTGAGGTGGGCGGCTGCCTTCACCCACTTCTGGCCCCATGCAGGGCTGTATCCTGTAGCCGGGATGTTGGACTCCAGGTGTGCCAACTCTACCAGAGCGTGCAAAATGATAGCCAATGTGCTCATGAGCGTCTGAAGGAGAGGCGGCGAGAGTGGCGTATGGTATCCTATTTGAAGGTTGCCCATGTGGAGATGGGGTCCACGCAAAATGGTGCAACAAACTCGTTTGCCAAAGTTGCTGATTCCACTAAGTGGAAAATACTGGTGACACAAGTTTGGGGGGGCGGATTTTGCACCAATGTGGGGCTTTAGCCGCTGTGACAGGTAGGTGGTAGGTTATCAAGACCAGTCAGTGGTCAGAGAATTCCATTTTTGTTGTTTTGAAGTGGAAAAATGTGGGGTTGGAATTTTGTCAGTGTAAGGATAATGTTGATGCGGGACATGAACCTTAATTGGCCACTATGGACTTGAGGGCGCGTCATGTTTTTGAGCAGTAGGGCTCGCTGCGGCAGCACATCCATTAACCCAAGGGTGGCCTTTAGAACGCGAAGTTCTACGTGACCCTAGGGGGCGTGGGAGTAGGAAGGCCACCAGTCTGTTGGAGCGTTTAGCCAACAGTTCATGTTGCTGACTACAAAAGGGTCTGGGGGTAGTGGGAGGGATTTGACTGACAAGAAAAATTCCTGACGCTCTCGTGCACCATTTGGGGCATAAATGTTGACAATAGCATGCGCCATGTTGGCCCACAAGAAAGTTACAACGTGGACTCAGCCATTGAGAAAGGTTTCTGACAATAAAAAATTTGAAGAAATTATTTTTAAAATTAGCACCCCACAGTGCTCTGACCAAAAGGATAGGGATGGGAGGAGAATGGTTTTCCAAGCTTCCTCGGAACATCATGGACAGTGGGACTCCTGGATGGCCAGGATATCCATGGGAAAATTTGTTGTAAAAAACTCAGTTTCCTAGCCTGGGACAGCGAGGCCTGAGTCCAGCGATATTCAACATCACAAAAGTGAAGGTTTCCCCCATTACACCTTAGGTGTGAGGGGGTGGGCACTTGGGCCCAATAGCCTCCTCTAGATCCCCATGGGCCTTCATGGCAGCGCAGGTGTTTGCAGCAACGCTATCAGTAGTTTTTTGATTTCAACAGAAAGATCGCGTTGGCTTTTGCCTTTGCTTTTTGTTTCCCCGGCGTCAGACAAATTTTTTGCAGTGTGGATGAGTTCAGTGCACCATTGAGCGAGTTGAAAAAAAAATTTTCAGGTAGGATGGGCCCCATTTCAGTTTCAACTGGGGCTTGATTGCAAAGGTCAGGTGTGATCAAGTCACCCATCAGATCCTCAGATTGGGTGGCCCAATTGGCATGGGCTTCCCAATCTGATTGGTTGATGGATTCCCAATTTGCTTCCACCGCGAAGGTTTTGATGTCCTCCTGGCGTTAGGAGTGTGGGATAGCGGTGGTGACTTTGGCCGCCTCCTTGGCTGCAGCCCTGCGGGCCTTCTTGGCCTTCTTCCGCTCTTGAGGGGAAATAGGCTTTACCAGTAGGTATCAACCTTGTGCTCCCCATGGGAGAGCCTCTTTGGTGCTTGCAGTTGGTTCGTAGTGCGCCTCTCCGTTGGCCATGGCCACTGAGGGGTGCTCTTAGAATGTGATGCCCTCCTTGGTGGGGCATGTATGTGCCTTATGGCCGAATATGTCACAGTGGGTGCAGATGGGGGGCGCGCTGTCCACGGTTACCCAGAAAGGGTGGGTGGTATGCCCTTTGATATTAATAAAAGTGGAGTGCATGATTTGAATTAGTCCTTTGCGATCTCCTTGGTTGGGGTCAGAACTGCGATGGCTGCCAGTGCACAGGTGTGGCATCAGCATAAAGCGTTGCATCTCAAAAGATTGTATTTCGCCGTAGATGGCGAGATCATCTTTCAGGTGTTGCTTCAAAATGTCACGTTTTACTGTAGTAGGCAAAAAGTCAAACGTGAGGAAAATTTGGTTTGATTTTGTCCATCTTGTGCGTTTGGTTTTGACGACCCATTGCCCTTCAGGAAGGTCAATCACTATGTGCACCGCAGCAGCCTCATCTGCTGCCTCCTTGTTTTTGAAACCTAGGTTCAGCCAACCGCATGACATGTAGTGAGGTGCAACATACACCACAGTCAGGAAAAAAGTGTGCACATCCCCACAAAATTTTTCCCATAAAGCCAATTGTTGGATGTCCAGAAACACGCAGACTCCATATTCCACCGACAAAAGTGGCTGGGAGTGTGGCGTGTTGATGTACTGGTTGCATCGTGCTTGCCAAGTGAGGATTTCTGGGGAAATAGTGACCGTCATTTTATAAAAAAAATTTCTAATCCGCCGGTTTCTATGGGGCGTTTTTGGTTGTTTGAGGCCGCGGGCCTCCCACCTGCTCCTCTTACCTTACTTGCCTAACTGCTCCCTGACATGGGCGCAGACTAATCTCCTGTGTGAGATTATCAAACTAGATTCAGACTTGAATTTAATGGGTTGCAAAAGTGATTGCAACGAGAGAGAAAAGTAATAATCCTATTATTAGTTATTACCTTTTTTAAGCCAATTTTTGTGATAAACCATATTCTCCTGATAGTTAGGATTCCACCAAGATTCCGCCAAGGTCTTTTTGCCGTTGGTACCCATATCATTATTAACCACAATATTATTTGATGATCAGGCAGGAAATGGGCCAATCATAATAGCAGATTTGGGTGCACTCATACCTCCAACATTCTTTCTCCTAAGTTGAGAAGGTGAATGTCTGACAGCTTGCTTTCAAACTTCTGGGAAGGTACCTGCATCCTCAGATGACGAGTATCTAACATAACGTGAGATCCCACAGTAATATCATGGCCAGAAAGCCGTTTCCAATCTAAAACCACTTATAATCATTGATAGCCTTTGTGAGATGCTCACGCACTAAGGACTGGGTAAACCAAATGTGCTCAACATATCTGCGGAAGCAGGATCCTCTGGATGTATACTTTGGCTGAACAAAAAAAGGGATTATAGCCTAACGTCACTTCATAGAGAGAAAACATTGTAGAAGCGCGAGAACCATTATTATAGGCAAATTGGGCAAGAGGGAGGTAATTAGCACATGTATCTTGTGTGGCCGATGTGCAACAATGCAAATACTGTTCCAAAATTTGGTTAATTCGCTTAGTTTGTCCATCGGACTGGTGATGGTATGTGGTGGAATGGCAGGGGGTGATTTTAAAATAAATTAAAGCTCATTTCAAAATCGCACTGTAAATTGGGACCCAAGGCCACTAATGATCTCCTGCGGGAGACCAAACTTTGAGAACACATGGCGCATGAAGAGATGAGCGGTTTCTATAGACATGATTGCAGAAGTACAGGGAATAAATAGGGAAAAATGGTGAAGCGATTGACCACCACCATCACCGCCATAAACCCATTTGAACAGGGGAGTTCAACAATAAAATTCATTGACACTGATATTCATAGACCCTCCGCCTGTTGTAATGGGTGTAGGAGACCATTCCTTCCTGAGCAATCTGACTTGGCTCAAGCACAGGTAATGCAATCATCAGTCCAGGCTGGAATTTATTTAGTTAAGCCCACCCAGCTATAAGTTTTTTGATCAATTTGATGCATTTTTTATTGCCTGGATGGCCAATCGTGGGAGGGTCATGATGTGCTTAAAACACCTTAGCTCTAAGGGGAAGAGGAACCCAAACCCATAACCGAAAATAGATGAGACCCTTCACTAAGGAATACAGGGAATGTTTGTGGGTCTGAAGGGATAATTGCCCAAGCAAATGCACTCCTTTGGGGAAGGACATCTGTGCAGCCGAAAACTTGTGATATAAGTGGAGCATCCAGAGCTAACTCTACTGAGATGACCACAGGCGGGACAATAGAAAGGATTTAAGTGGTGGGATCCAGAGTACCCAAGTCCACTTCCTCAAAATCCATGGGGCAATGGGCCAGGTTGCGACTAAGAAAGTTGGAAAGCACATTTAATGCACCTTTCATGAATTCAAATTTTTTGAAACTGCATAAATACTAATTTGTACAAGCCTGCCTGTGTGCCAATTTTTGTGGTTTATGGAAATTTTAAAGAGCTTGGTGGTCCATATGCACATTTAACTCATGCTGAGCACCCTGTAAAAGGTACCGCCAATGAGTCAATGCCCGATCTATGGCTGCCAATTCCTTATCATAAATGGCCCATGATTGTTCAGTTGAAGAGAACTTCCTGGAAAAGTAGGCAACTGGATGTTATAAGCCTTCATGCTCCTGGAGCAGAACTGCCATAACAGCTACTGCTGAAGCATCACAAGTAATGATATACAGTTTAGAGGGGTCCGCATGTTTTAGAATAGGGGGTGATAAGAATACTTCTTTAATTGACTCAAATGCCTTCTGGCATTTGGGGGTCCAACGGAAAGGCACTTTCTTACCCATGAGGGGTGGAGCGGAGCAGCCAACTGGGAAAGGGATGGGGAAAATTTCTTTAAGAAAATAATGGTACCCAAGAAGCTCCATAATTGTTTTTTGTTGGAGTCAGCCGCTCATGGATGGCATCAAAAATAATTGAGCGGAATCACATAACTATTTTTAAGGCAAGGTTCCCAAGAAAAACTAATTTCCCCCTTATAAAACTTGCATTTCAAAGGCTTGATGAACAGGCCCGTTTTGTGCAAAGCAGCCACTACCGCTTCTAAGTCTTTAGCATGTTGTTTGGGAGTTGGGGGATGAACCAAAATGTCATCAATATATGCAACTGCACATGTAAACTGGAGGTCTCCCAGCACACTATTAATCATTCTTTATAATGTGCCTGGTGAATTCTTCAACCTGAAGGGCATTACATGGAATTAAAAAATAACTCATTTAGTTCAGATCATGGTAAGCCATCATTGACTTTCCATCACCCATATTTGTTCAAATGCATTGACAAGATTAAGCTTGAAGAACATGCAAGACTGCAATCACTTGACTGATAGTTTTCTAAAGGATTAAAGGGTAGGGATTGCTCACTGTAATTTTATTTAGGTGACCATAATCCACACAGGGACAGAGAGAACCATCAGCGTTCTTGGCGAAAACGATGGTTGAGGCAATTGGCGATGTCTCATTAAACAACCATCCTTTCTTGAGCATATCGTCGAACCAGGTGTTAAGAGTAGACTCCTCTTCTGCTGTGTGTGAATACAAAGGGCATTTGATGTTCACCAACTGTACTATTGGTCGGAATCCCCAAAAAAATTTCGTGTGAGGGGGAAGATGGTCCGCCTTCTCAGAATCAAAGATACTTCATTAAGGCATAAATACTTTGGAAAAATCAGATGGAAGGCCCAAAGAAGAAAAGAAGGAAGTAATGGAGCTGCGGCCTTGTTTTTCTTAAGGGTATTAACTAAGGGAAACTCTCCCTCAGTTTGATCATTGGTGAATGACAACATACTCTACTCCAGATGAATCTTAACAAGTTGCCGGTGCCACCATCCAACCCCCAAGATAACCAGAGTCATTAAGTTCAACATTGCTAAAACCAATCTTAAAAGCTGAACTGGGTCTGAGAATGAAACTGGCCAATGGACTAAATATGAGGTCTGGGAGGCTGAAGAAGCAACCATCACTAAAGGACCTACATTCATATCAAGCTCCAATTGTTGGGCTAGTTCCACAGTCATAAAACTTCCCGCAGCTCCAGTATCCACCAAAGCCTCAAAGGAAACGTAATGAGACCCAACACTAATCTTCATGGGTAGCAGGAAATAAGCGAGGTTCTCTTTATTGGTAGCTGTAGTTGAATCCAGCGATAGCAAAGAGATGGTAGTAGAGTTGGGGGAAACCACTAGGTTCATAGTGGGAGCAAGCCCTTCACAAGTCGGATAGTCAGGATATACTGACATGGGCATGATAGCCATGGCAACTATAGGATTTGGATCAGAAATTTTGAGTGGTACCAGGCCAACATGACCTGAGTAAGATTTCTTCACAACCTGGGTCAGTTGAAAAGAAGGGACCATTGCTGTGCCAATATCTATGAGATAGACAGAGATGGTTAGAAATAATGGTTGGTCAATTATGTCAGGCAAACAGCAAGCTAAAAATAGACTGGCCTGCCAGCATAGGTTCTGAAGCACTTAAACAGCAAACCAGAATTCCAAAGGCACTGCTGCTGGTATGACGGTTATGAATTTTGAAAGGAGTTTTGCTAATAATTACTGATAAACCATAGTCATATACAGACACATAGTGAAATACAAGATGAATATGGCCATAAACCCTGAGAGGTGTTGGAATGCCAGCGGAAAGGGCGCTTTATTTTTCAACATAAAAACTAAAGTTTTGGAAAGGATTTTTTAATTTTAAATATAGAAAGAAAATTGACCAACAATTATCTCAGTGTGATGCAAATGCTTAAATAGTGGTTGATTGATGCCGGAATAAGCAGGGATCAGGCCCTCAAGTTCAACCTAACAAGCGAATTTTTCAGGAAAGAGGACATATAAGCTTAATGGAAACTGACATTGAAAATTTGGCAGCAGGCCGAGTTGCTGTTAATTTGACCTTGAACACCTGAACTGAGGCTCAACTACATTTCTGGAGGTTGGCGTCACAGCATCTGGCCCAACGAGCAACGGGAATTCCTAAGGGCCAAACCCAAGTAGGGGCAGTCCCAATTGGTTGGAAATGGGTTCAGGATGCTCAACCTGCTCACACCCAGTCGCTGGGCTATTCGTTTTGTCAAAAGAGTTGCATCAGCTGCAACTCCCGATTTGCTAGATGAAGCTTCAAACTATTACCAATGGTGTCTGATGATGCTTCCTGCACATCAGGGATCATCCCCGACAATTTCAAGAGGGGGTTAGTTTTGACAATCGCTCTGCTAGCCAAATTGAAACCGTCAGCAATTCTGCTCAATAATTCAATTTAGTCCCTCTTTGATTATTAGGTTTCCGATCTTCTAGCTTAACTTTCATTGGTTTTATACCAATAGACTTCAATTTGGCGAGCTCAGCGCTGTTTCCTTAATCCAGCTTATAAGTTTGGCTGAGGTGAGTGAGGGTACTGGGGGAGGGATCCAAAGGGGAGGGCTGTTACCCAGCACTCATCTACCACATGGGCAAGGTTGCCCTATGTGACGAGGGGTACAGCCGCCCTCTTTGGCCCCTTTTTACTTGAAATGGGAAGAGCGACCTATCTACACACAGGGGACGTTCCCCTGGACTTACAGGTTGGGTTTAGGATGGGGGATCCCTGAATGGCGTGGGTGACATGCCAAGGGGTCAGCTGTCACTGCTGGCTCTGTCGCCAAAGGCAAAATGGCAATTGCTGATCATTCTTCTTACTGGTTGGCCTGAAAACTACCAGAGCACATAGTCAATTTTTAACAAAGCCTAAACCCCTTTCTCAGGTACCAATCGTCACCACTAACAATGGAGCTATGACCAGGTCACAAAGGCTAAACCACCCATGTCACTAAAGTACACAGCCACTGATTGACCTAAAGCTGGTGAAGTTAAAGCATCCACCTAGGGTACAAGGACCCTTCAACATTTTATCCAGCTAACTCCAGTATGGAACCTGTCTCTGTAAGGCAGCACAACCTAATGCTTAAAAAGGTTGAAAATTGAGCTTTGAAACTCCAACGCCTCTCAAAAGCTAGTAGGGTAAATGAGCGGACCCTGAGTCTCTCTGGCAAACAAGGAAGCCCTAACCTTACCCCGCAACTGTGGATCCCTGATGTGCATTGATAACCATCTGATGACGAATCTGAAGGGTATTGTGAAGATGATAGCCATTATGTTTTAGGAGCCCCAGGTGAAGTGGAGGTACCTGACCAATTGAACCCAGAGAGAGTTAGTATGTCTAGGATCCCCTGACAAACTTATCTATGACAAGCGTTGGGGGCCTTGAGATTATTGACACTGCTAGTGATGCTGACTAGCTCCTCGCCACCTTGCTCCTCCCAAACCAGTGCGTTCATACCCTGCAGAATATCCAGGAAAAAACCCCTGAGACGGTTAAATAGACCTTCCTCTACACTCCAATAAGAGATGGTCCTCACTCTTTCCCCCGCATGGGTGGAACCCTAACCAAAGTGAAGGTTATTGTCAATAGATTGGGGTAGGGCTATCCTCGACACTGACTCCCCAGTAAACGTTGTGTCATCAAAACTCATTAAAAAGATTAAACTGGCCCTTGATATCGACTATACTCAAAATTCTGGGACTACAGGCCCAAAAAACACCTGCGCCATTGGGGCGTACTCTTCTCTGCCCATCTGTTTTTCGAAGCTCATCTTGTCAGCTCCAGAGGTGGCCTTAACTAACAATACCTATGATCCTCATTAATACTCATTTTATGCTCGAGTATGAAAAAATTATTAACATGAAGCAGGGTTATATCTCCCTGCTTAACTATAAACTGCCATGATTTTGAGAAATGAAGCTCTTAATAAAAAGGCTCATGCTTGCACAGCTTAGTATCCTTCTTTTGCTTTATCCCTACACTATACCACAGCAGGACGAGATACTAAACTGTTGCCTCAATCAGTGGACGCCCTAGAAGGTATCCTTTTCTATGCTTATGAAGGGTTGGTTATCTGGGCTGGTGAACAAAGGGTAGTTGACACAAAGATTACCTTGCAATTCTCACACAAATGCCTTCAGCACCTGATTAGCATTGATGAATTTAGTCCTTTGGAGCCCAGAGTTTTGCCAATTGTGTTAGACCCTACCTATCAATGACCTATCAACCTTCTGTTATGGAATTTCACCAAGAAGGATATGGTTGTAAAAAAACACTTGGAGATCGGAATAAAGCATATTAATTCTTCTCGAAAATAAAGCAAATTCACTGTATTGGATCTATGGCGGATAGGGTTTACTGCCAAAAAGTCAATATGTTCCCCTCCTTCCATTCATATCTCCAATAAACCAATCCCAACTGAGCTGGAAAAAGTCCACGCCCTGATCAAGGCCTACAGCAACTTTTTCACTAATTCAACACTGACTGTTGGCACATGAAGGATTGGACTCATACCATTGACATTGGTAATTCTTGTCCTATCCGCTCCAAACCCTACCGCAAATCAAAAGTTAAGGAGCTTCATATGTAGATAAAGCTCAAACAGCTTATGGACACTAAGTTGTTGGTGCCTTCCCAAGGCCCTTGATCATCCCGCTCCAATTGTAAAGAAGAAAAATTGAGGTCATTGGGTAGTTATGGACTACCATAAGCTGAAAAAGCTCACCAAGAAGGAGAGCTACCCCATCCCCGCATTAATGATTCTCTGGCCCATCTCTCTGGTCCTAAATTCTTCTCCAATTAACTTGGATAGCGGGTATTGGCAGATGGATCTTTCTCCACAGGATCAGGAGAAGTGTGCGCTTACCTGTAGCGAGGGCCTATTTCAACACACTCAGTCACACCAGGGGTTATGTAATGCGCCTGCCACTTTTCAACAGAAGATGGATCAATTTATTCAGGACCTTAAGCTGAGCTGTGTGATTGTCTACCTAAATGACACACAGTCTTCTTTAAGACGTTTGACAAGTATCTCATGCACCTAAAGGAGGTGTTTCAACGCTTTTGGGCATCAAACATCAATTTGAAGCTCTCCAAGTGTACTTTCTTCCAGAAGAAAATGTATTTTCTATGGCCCGCCATCTCTCAAGATGAGATACAACCTTTACAAGATAAGGGTGAAGCAATATCCAAGATGCCTGCGCCCAAAACCATTTGTGACATCCAGGTATTCTTTGGCATGATGGGGTAACACCATCAATTTATCCCAAATTTCGCCCATCTCAGCGAGCCCCTTATCCGCCTCCTGGCTAAGAACACCCCCTTCCATATGGGGTGCTGAACAAAAGGCCGCATTTTAGATCCTGAAGGAGCTATTTCAAAAAAGGCCAATACTCCGTCACCCTGACTATGCCAAACCCGCCATGTTGTTCACAGATGCCTCTGACTACGCTGTTGGGGCCATCTTAGTTCAATTGGATGAGCATGGGGTCAATCATCCCGTGTCTTAATTTAGTAAAATGCTTTCAAAAACTGAGCGCAATTATAGTGTCATGGAGAATGAGTGCTTGTTTATCCTGCTCGCTGTTAAATACTACCGCTCTCCTATAAGGGACTTTATCTTAAGTGGTTTTCACCACGCCTCATTAAAATGGTTATAAAATATGAAAGATCCCACCTGGCGGTTGGCTCGCTGAGCTCTTAAGCTCCAGCATTATGATTTGACCATTGAGCATCGAGTGGGACATGTCATATGAAGGTTGATGAGTTGATGCGGTTGCATGTCCTTCACTTTGACAATAGCGAATCCAAGTAGGTTGCATGACCTCCTAATGACTCCTGACGCATGGGCTGATGAAGATAAACCAGAACAGAAGTTGCTAGCATGGCAACCCACAACATAAAGGCGGAGAATGGGAAGTTATATAATAAAATAGGGGTAAATTGGTTGCCCTATCTCAGACCATCAGAGCGAGTACCCATGATTTTGGAGTCCCATACCCTTCTAGGGCATATCAGAGTATGAAAACCTATGAGTGGGTTAAAGAGCGATATTACTGGGAGGGTACCATGGAGACAATAACTGCGGTCCTGGATGAATGTCTGCCTTGCAAGAAGCAATCCAGTTAAAAGGCCTCATATCAATTTTTACCCACTACGCCTCAACAACCCTTTCACAAAATATGTCTAGATGTGGTAGTCACTCTACCTCAGATTAATGGTGGCAATCGTTATATCTTGGTCAGAATTGATCACTTTACCAAATGGGTTGAGCCTGTGATTTTTCCTGCTCAAAATACCAAAGCCACTGCCACGTTCCTTAATCAAACTTTATTTTCTCGCCATGATTGTTCCCAGGTCCTGCTCTGTGGAAATAGGAAAAACTTTTACCTCCAGAGTGGTGAAGATCCTCACTACCTCCATGGGAACATAGCAGCTTTTCTCTATTCCCAATAACCTCTTGATCAATGGTACCGTGGAAAGAGCCAATGGGACCCTGGTCTCTATTTTATTAAAAATGGCCACTTCTGACCCTCTTCACTGGGATTTTTACTTACCCAGTGCTCTCATGGCTTACTGTATAAACTATCAACGGATACTTAAAATGATGGAATTTCACATATATTATGGACAAAAACCCAGGGTGCCAGTGTTACAAGCCAAAGAATAACTTCTCAAATGAGACTGATCCCGAGCAAGCTATGATTAATTTAGCCCAGCACATCATCCAGTTGCAATCAGAAGCGATGACCAACTTGGTAAAGATGGTACACAAAGAGGGTCAAGTAGCTAACAAGATCTAGCCCCCTCTAACTACCTTCCAAGTGTTAGATTTGGTGCTATACTACAGTAATCGTAATAAATTCAGAAGTGAGAAGCTCAGGTCTATCTGGGAAGGCTCTTTTGTCGTCACTTATAAGCGAGGGGATGAAACTATATAAAATCCCTGACTACTGGAGTTACCATTAACCATGCCCATGGTTTATTCTTGTGCCCTTACTCTTCCTATAGCACTATTGAAGGAGGTAAAGTCAGACAACTACAAGTCTGATATTGTAGTAAGAGTTTTTTTCTCATAATTTGATTAAAATTGGCCAAAAGTCTCTGGTAAATTCTTGGTGAAACCCTTTAAATTGGGGCATTACAGTTACTAATAATACTCAGCCAAATAGCACGAGTTCAGTTAAGAAAATTTCACCTATGAGGTAAAATCAGCGAAGTTCACTAGAGGTTCCTGCCCTACCAACTTCTAGTTCATCTCAAGCACCTAAGCGGGGACCACCCCTTTTATAGGCCTGGTGGGGTCACTCAAGGTACAGCTAATTTCTCTCATGGTGATTGGTTACAATATATCAAATCATTACTTTTAGGTATTCTCTTGCCTATGATTGACCCTCCATCTGCCATTTTAGTGAAGCGAGGTGTTTTCACATAGCTCTGATAAGTTGACAACCCATAAAATCTAAAAATTATCAAAGTTAATATCAAATTATGTCTACCTCTGTCTGAGCTCGATTTAATTTAAATAAAAAGCAGTAGATTGTAAAAGGATCTCTTTTCACCTGATCGCCACTTCTGATAAACCATATAAAAACCAACCTTTAAGTTTTTATTAGTGTTTAGTTCTTATTATAAGTAAGGCAGAATTCCTCTAAATATTTTGTTGTAAGTTAGGCAATAAAGGCACTAGCGAGCACCTTCCTCTCTAAAATTCAACATTATAAAGGCGTTGTTGATTGCCTAGTAACTCAAACTCCCATAGTCAATTGGCAACAAATCCTGATCAACTCTTACAGGCCAATTGTTCATCAATACTAAAATCAACAATTAAATTCATTATTATTGTTGGGACAATCCACCAACGAAAAATTAGCGATCCAGTGAATTAAACTCTGGTGGATTACTTAATTTTCTGAGTTATTTCTCCAAATAATAGTTATCATGAGCAACAGTACTCCAACATCCACTATTGGTAATCATCCCCTAGCGGATAAACAGATACTCTAATATTTTGATAAAGCTGGGTATTATGGGCTTATTAAAATCCCAACAATAATTCCTAGCGCAGCAACTGGTTCTGATTTAGATTGAAAAACGGCCTAATTATTTCTTTATAAAACCCCAGGTAAATTTACAAATCAATTTCGGTGCCCACAATAATTTGGAAGCTTGCCAGAATGGTCAGTCTATGACTAGCACATAGCAGAATACCTTATATTCTATGTCTTGGTTATTTAACTGATTAATACACCCACACAGCCCTGATACTTGATTGTCACTATGTAATCATCAAAAGCAAGTAAACTACTCCCTGATTTTAAGGCTCGGGGGCCTCATCCTTACAGTTGTAAAATAGAGGAAGAGTTTGCCATAACTTCTTTGGTTTGTTCTCTTCTAATTCAGCTTGACTACATAGGCTCTCTTATATGATTTTTTAAGGAGAAAGCCATACTGATGGTTTGCAAAAACAATGGCAGTAGAAAATAGTACTAAGAACCAAACTGCAGTGGCAGAGCATTGTATACTCCTTCTGACGTAGTGGCATATAGTCCTGCCATACCATACACTTTATGAGAATTTATGTCTGGAGTGAAGCCCAGTCGTTTGACCAGCTTGGTAGACACAATATTAACTGGTGCCTCACTGTCTAAAATAGCTCTGACCTTGATCTTATATACTATAATACCTTTGTAGGTGCACTTGGAAAATTAAGAACCAGCTGAAGTTATTGTGTGACATTAAAGTTTCCACTTGATCCATAAAATTCTGAATCTCTTCACCTAATTGAGGGCTAGATTCCTTTAAATACTTTAATAGGTATCGCCACTTGAACCCATGCAATTTGAGGATATCGCCAGAGTCAACCAAAAAGCTCTTTTTTCTCTATCTGTTAAACATAAGGCTCTAATATTAATTTCAACACCAACTAACTTTGCATTCCTCCCCAGGAGCAATTGGTTGCAGTTAACAAATCATCTGCTATTACTTGCTGAGCCACTGGAGGAGACACATCATTGGTAGCCTTCCACCAGATGTAAGGTGGAGTTAAAGTTTTTCATACTTGGGATTTTAGAGAAGTTAGTGTTTGAAAATCCCTATTTCACTCTGCCATGTCTTTTCCCAAGTCCTTTACATGCACCAGGTTCACCAATTGAACCTTGGGTTTAGAACTTATTTTTGGAGATTTGTGTATTCCCCCTTTAGGTTGGGACCACCTAGTTCTAAAAGAGAGCTTAAATTTGGACGATTATTTGTTTAGTTCCCAAGTTTTTAAGATAATAAAAAATGATCTGAGTAAGATTAAACCAATAAAAACAAGGCCTATAGGGCCAAGGTAGTTCTTAATCTGGTTGATAGCCCAGCATTATGAGTCATGAGGCTCCTGCAGACTTTGGTTAGGCTCCTCTAAGTGATGGCGCATCAATGGAAATAATTCACCATAAAGTATTATTGTTCTCTTTGCTTAGTACTGGTATTAATACCCTATAAAATTTTTTGTAAAGATCACAGGCAATTTGGAGAGCGATTTGGACTTCAAAGTTATTTATAAACTTTTGGCCATAAAGCATATGCGCCTCTAATAATAATGCTCAGTGAACACTTAAATAATTTTATCACTTTTAAATGATATAATAAGAAATTTTATTTTCTGAGTGGTCATCCTTTTGGCTCCACGGGCTCTTTGATAAGAAGCTCCCTGGCGCTAAGGTAGGAAACGCCAGTCCTCTATAATTTCAGCATAGCTAATTCCTGGATTTAAAGTCTAACAAGTTCATTACCGCTGCCAACTATGCATTCTCAAGCGCACCAGACATGCTGCTTTCTAAATAAATCCAATAAATTGTGCACATTTACTTTCAAGTTAAACTTCAGTAAATTAAGTGTTATTATTAGAAATTGATTTAAATGGCTGCAGGGTTTGGGGCCTGTGTTGACCCTATCTGACTTTCTAAGTTACTAATACAATGAGGGGGGTGACAGGACGTCGAGCTACTGAATTAGAGTGTGCAGAAGCACCCACAGTATAAAATGGGTGAACATTATACTGCTTTGTTGGAAGAGTTTCCAGATAAACTTGACTCTGGCGGCACATACACATATCATGCTGAATCTTAAAAGTTTTGCATTTCAGAATTATGGCAGCATTCCGCCTGCAACTTGATATCCATGTTAATCATTATTTAGTTAGCAGCCTAAAATTACTTTTTCAAGGCGCTGTTTATTCATTAGAGACCTTAATGTCTGTCCCTAAATTTCAAGGACCTTAATTGAGGAGTTAAGCTCCTGATCATTTTGGGTAACATAGTGGACTGCTCCATATATATTTTTACTAAGTATTTCACTTGGTGATTGTGACTAATATGATATTGATAATAAGGCAACATGAGCATTCACATCTGGTAATAACTGATAAATCTTAAAAATAATTTTACAGGGCCTTGTGGACAGTCACTACCGCATCAGAGAGTTACGCTACCTTTGCCGTGGAGGGGTCCACAACTAGGTTTCCAGAATATATATTATTAATTAATTCAGTGGTGCAAAGAGAATCCCCTATAATGAGCACTACATAGAAATTTGGTGCAGCAGCAATGTATTTCCAGTTCATAGGGTAAAACACTAACTACAGGTACTTTATGAAGACAGTAACCTTGACCTTTAACTAATAGAAAACCTTATGTACAGATTATTTGTTTAAAGATAAAACTAAATAAAGGATTCACAGTAGTATCAGATACTGCCAGTGGCCCAGGGCTTGCTAATGGTATTCTTTTCAGATTGGCTCTCTCAACTACATCAGGAATTGATTTCTTCCCCTTGGCAACCCTGATCAAATATTTTACGTCTACCAGAGTTATCATTGGTACTTTCCGTGGTTACTAAGCAGCACCTCTTAATGGTAGACTAAATCATATTGTTAGAAATCCGCGGATGAGGTATGACCTGGTAGATGGTTGCACACGAAGAAAAACCCACTAATGCTATGAAAATATGATATGAAGATCACCGTTTCACAATCAAACAGGATAAATTATAAAAAGGAAGAAAATCGCTTCAGTAACCAAAATCTTTATTATTATTACAGCGTAAACTGCTGCTACCACTAGGGTCTATACCAAATACATGTTCTA